>APFE030800391.1:0-71442 GCA_000404065.3 Pinus taeda
TCATACCATTCTCTACTAACCCGAAGTCAGTTCCATATGAAGAGAGCGTGTCATATCACTCTTATTGACCCGAAGTCAGTTTTATTAATCTTATATCAATATCACAAGAGAGTGTCTCAAACCACTCATACTGATCTCAGATCAGTTTCATTGATCCCAGATCAATGGAGGTCATCCTAGCATAGGGAGTACAATAGATACAATGATGCATTCATCAATAGTACTACTATGGTTCGTAACCCCATTTCCCTGCTCATTGATCAGATGAGAGGTACTTCCCATAAGTCCTAGACTGCATGGGTAGGATGCCTCAACATGAGAACTAATCATCCTGTCCACAGGAGAATGAATCATCCTGCCCCATAGTTGCCATGAGAGAACTAATCATCTTGTTTCAATGTTGTCGCGGGAGAACTAATCATCCTGTTTCACAGTTGCCACGGGAGAACTAATCATCCTGTTCCACAGTTGCCAGGCGAGAACTAATCATCCAGGTCCACGGGAGGACTAATCATCCTGTTCCACAATCGCCATGGGGTATCATAGGGGAAGGTTGAACTTGTCATCCTGTACATAGCGCATCACTAGGGGAGGGTGAGTCGCCCTGTGGTTGTATGTTGCTCCAGTAAGTACCCCAACCCCCCAAAGCTCAATGCATGCAACATGCAGGACCCTTATAAGGTCTCTCAACGATTCCAAGTCGTTTAGGAAACTCACAAATTTGACCTTTCCCCGGGGCTTCGACAAAATGTCTGCGACTTGTACATCAGTGTCAATGTGATGGAGCTTCCTCGCTCATCGACTTACCATATCTCAAATAAGGCAGTATATGATGTCTATCTGCTGGAGCAATCATCAAATACGAGATTCCTCAACAATCGAATCCCCCTTGGTTGTCACAGAGAATCATAGTGGTATTCATCATGTGTACAAACAGCTCACTGAAGAGCTTCCACAACCAGGCAGCTTCACACGAGATCATACTCGTAGCTATGTATTCGGTCTCAACGGTGCTTATAACAACTAACTTCTGCTTCTTGCTCATCCATGATATCGAAGCAGAATCCAAAGAGAACCAACACGTAGAAGTGCTCTAGTGATCCTCCACACTGCTTGCCCAATCAACATTCGAATAATCATGCAGCTTCATATTTCCAGCAGTGTATCTCAATCCATGAGAGATTGTGCCCCAAAGATATCTCAAAAGATTCTTGGTACCAATCCAGTGAGGTTCAACCAAATATGAGCTCACCATGCTAATTGGAAAACATGTCCGGATGAAAGTTCACCAAGAACATCAATGCAAATGAGTTTATGAAACTCAGAGGCATTTCCCAAATCTGGTCCGGCATCATCGCCATATAACTTTTGAAAGTTAAGATACTCGAGGTAGTCATGGGCTTGCAGTTTACCATTCCACATTCGGAATCCAACTCCCTCTTACTTCTGCAAGTGAGAGGGTCTGCACCTGTTTGAAATAGGTCGTCCTCAGAAGGTGTTGGTATGAGAGGTCTATCATCCACAACCTTCAAACAATGGTTTGCATCGGCTTCACTCTTAGTGAATCTCAACTTCATCTGACAGCTATCAATCCTCTCATACTACGCCCGGGGAGTTTTGCTTCAAGCCATAGAGGGCTTTCTTCCACCTGTATACATGAGATTCCCGATCATGAATCTCAAACTCCTCGGGATGTTCCAAACCTGTGGACCTGCTACATGAGGGGAATGGTCCAGTTATAAGATTTTCCTTCGGTACTTCTCAGACATGTACCTTCATGCTCTTCTTGAATTCAGGCATCCCTATCACCATCTGACTCACATCGGGTAGGGCCCCATAGGTAGACCTCCGGTGTTATAGATGCGATATGTCAATTGACATGATCCCAGTGGACCATCCTACATCTTGATACAAATTTCCAACCCTGAACCCATGAGAAAAAGCATCTTTGAAAATTATATTTTTTAACACGTACCTTTCCATCGATGAATGCCACCTTGAAACCTTTGACCTCCATTTCTGAGATGGACACCAGGTTCTTCCTGCCATTAGGTACATAAAAGAGATTCTTGTAATTGAATAGAGTTACCCTCATTCAATTGAGGGGTAACATTCCCACACCCTTTCCGGGATAGGTGCAATCGACTCCAAGTATAATCCCATGGTTGTTTCCGTCTTTACCAAATTCAAGAGAGCACCCTTCTATCTAATGAGGTGCCTTGAAGCACTATGATCAATAAGCCAGATTCCCAAAGAATCTAAAGGAGAGGGCCAATACAAGATAACACTTCTTTATATTATCAAAAGCAACATTTGATTCTTCATACCTGGGGTTCCTTGCTTTCTTTGAAGAGTCGGCCATTTCCTTGATGACCTGCATTACCTGTCATTCCTTTGATCATTGAAGATGTCCCTGGAATGATTGTTATCTTCATTAAGAGATGTGTCTCTGCCATTCGGACACTCCTTCGCATAATGGCCGAACTTATTACAACCAAGGCATTTGCCTTTCCTTCTACCCTTAGATCCGGACTTCCCAATTAAGTGATCTTTAGGTAGGTCATCAGAAACTTCTGCTGCTCCATTCTGATAATATTCTCTGCTTCGACTTCACCTTCGGTGAATTTGAAGAGGGATGAAGAATCCACTGATCCTTTTGTCCTTTCCCAACTGTCTTTGGTGATTGCTGTTTCACTCTTGCTTGGGCATTGTCTTCATCTTAGCTCTGATATCATGTTAATTTTAGGTATGTTCTATGCTTAGAGAAATTTATTTCAATTTTCATAGTTAGCTCAATATCTTTTCCAGATTAGCAATCACATCAGCATTAAAGTAAACTGCAGATAGAACATAGACATAAATCGCAGAAGACAAGCCAAGACAAGAGAACACAAGATGTGGCGCTAGCTAGGGACAAACCCCAATGTGGGGAAACCCTTGATCAATTCTTCTTATATGTTCTTAAATAGTTCAATAAAGAGAGAGAGAGAGATAGTACGTTTACAATAGAAGTCAACACTTTGACTTATCTAGATAAGAGCATAGATCATCTCTAGGAAGATGATACATGAGATCAGTTGAAGACATGCTGCATCAATTGATTCTCCAAGGTGACTCCACCTATCGTTGTGTTGCATTTCGTCATCATGCTACACCTCACCGCGCTTCACCATGCTGCACCCATCATTACGATGCTGCATCTCATCACGTTCATTAATCATGATTGTACCCATCACTGTACTGCATTATGTTCCATTGTTGCACCATGTTGCCATACTGACCTATGTGTTGGCTGCACCTTGCTTGCTCGTTGTCCCTAGCATGCTTGTTGTCCTTAGCATGCTTGTTGTTGCATGCTAGCTGTAACATTGCATGCTTGGTGTATTGGCTGCTAAGTGCCATACAATTGTCTCAATGTTAGCTAGCTGTCCCTTGCATGCTGCTCTCCTTCGGAGACATGCTCTGGTTGTTCTGGCAGTCTCGGCAGTTCCGGCAGCTCTCGTCAGTTCCTGCAGGGCCCAACAGTTTCGACAGTTCCTGGCAGTTCTCGGCAGTTTTGGTTGTTCCAGACAGTTCCCGCAGTTTCGGTATTTCCGGCTTCTGCCCTTTGCATCGGCTATCCCGGTTGTTTCGGCTGTTCCCAGCAGTTCTGACAGTTCCTGACAGTTTCGGCAGTTCCAGTTGTTCCTGGCAGTTCCGGCCATTCTCGGCAATTCCGACTGTTCTCGGCAGTTCTGACTGTTCCGGTTGTTTTGGCTTCTGCCCTTTGCGTTAGCTTTCCTAGCTGTTCTGGTAGTTCCCGGCAGTTCCAACTGTTCCGACTTCTGCCCTCTATGTCAACTTTCCTGGCTGTTCCGGCAGTTCCAGCTTCTACCCTCTGGATTAGGGCAGCGTTATCCCTTAGGATCTATCCTCCTACTAAAACCCAAAGAAAAGTAGAGAGGAAGAGATCCCAAGTGTTTTGAAATGACTTGAAGGCCACCTCTATTTATACTAAAACGTTGAGCACAAGTGGGGTTTATTTGGTTGCTGGCCGACCTTGACGAATTGTCCCATAACACAAATAAATTCACATCTCCATGAATACTTATCGGATCGAATGATCTTTAGATCAATCCTACACCTCTCGATGAGAGGGATCCAAGAAAAATATCAGCTTCCATTAATAAGATGACCCACATGGAGTTTTGCCCTAGTTGCCAATTTTAACAGGTTTGCCAAACTTGAACGAATTTGAATTTTTTTACGGTTCGCTGAATATCGAACTTCAAGTTTCAAATTCAGTGAACCCTGTACCTGTACAGTTCACTCTTGATTTTCAAGAGAATAGGTACTAGGACACGGATAATAACTCACCTCTCAAGCAATTTAGTGAACCCTGTGACATATCATACCTGTACAGTTCACTCTATGATTTTCAAGAGAATAGGTACTAGGGCAGGGATAATAACTCACCTCTTAACCACAGAGAGGCTGCATTCAGATTCTTCATGCAACTTTCACCCTCGACCTTTGAGAGACTTCCCCAATGACCAAACTGCCAGATATATCAGGGATTCCTGGGATATATTAGGATATATTTGGGTGGACCATAAGATAGATCCCTACATAGGAAGAAGCCCCAACAACCCTCCAACCTTGGCAATTTATCTCCTTGAGGACGTCGCCACTTAGCCTCCAAGCAACCACAGTTCTGGGCATTTTATTAACTGATATCCCAAGCCTTGCTACAAATCTCTGCGGCCCCAAATATAGGTTTATCTCAGACTTGTGGTATCCTTCTTCCAACCCTGTACTTGTTGCATTGGTCCTCTAAGGCATGCGGCGTTAATCCAACTTTCCTCTAATCCTCACAGCATACCACAACTAATATAGGCATACCACAACTAATATAGGGCTTCCAAGGCTTCCCTTTCTTTTGCAATTTGTCTCCTTAAATTGTCCAGGTCTAGGGCTATTCCAAACAAACCAACAACAATGATAAGATGTGTTCTATATCCCTATTCTTGGGGCTAACTGCAACTGTTATTCAAACCTTTGAACATACCTCTTTTCGTTTACTACGTCACCCTTCTCGCTGTCATTCTATCTCAAACTTCTACCCACGACAAAGAGTTATCTGCCTCCCTTTCTAGGGTCTCGACCCTATTCATTCATCATAGATCTCAGCTACTCTTTCACAGGGATTTGGACAGACCATATGATGGCTCCCTGCAAAGGAAGAAGCCCCAACTAGGGCATATCAAAATTGTTGCCCAAACCCTCATGGACAACCCTCTAACCTTAGCAATCTATTTGCTTGAGGAATTTGCCACTTAGCCTATAAGAAACCACAATTCTGGGCATTTTCTTGACTGATATGCTAGGCCTCATTACAGATCTCTGTCGCCCCAAATCTAGGGTTACCTCAGACCTGCGGTACTATTCTTCCAATCTTGTACTTTCTTGCGTTTGTCTTCTAAGGCATGCGGCGTTACTCCAACTTTCCTCCAATCCTCATAGTGTACCATGACTAATCTACGGCTTCGAAGGATGCCCTTTCTTTTGCAATTTGTCTCCTTAAATTTTCCATATCTAGGGCTATTCCAAACAACACACCAACAATGATAAGATGTGTTCTATATCCCTATTCTTGGGGCTAATTGCAACTGTTATTCAAACCTTTGAACACATATGGCGGGTCATCTTGCCTCCCAATCTGTTGATCATTGCATCTGCATCTTCAGCTGCCACTATAAATGGTCACAACTCCTTTTGTGTCATTGAACTTTGGCTCACGGATTTGCCCACTGGCAGCCTTCTAGCTCCATTATGAAGTTTTTTTCCTTTGGTATTCTGCATCTGCCCTCTTGTCAACCATATGGTACCTTTCATACGCTGAAGTAGGGCTCCATTACTCTCCTCCTAACAGCCCACTGATTCCGTTCATGAATGTTGTACACTAGTTCTTCTAGACTACCCTCTTGTCAACCACTTGGATTCCCCAAAATGCTATTCCTAGGGCACACCAGATCTAGCACTCTTCGCTTCCCATTCATCCTTCAAAGCTCAACCCTTTGCTTCCAAAATTACCCATTCGCAGTCAACACCATGACTAATCTAGGGCTTCCAAGACTTCCCTTTCTTCCACAATTTGTCTCCTTAAATTGTCCAGATCTAGGGTTATTCCAAACAACCCATCAACAGTGATAAGATGTGTTCTAAAGGGCTTCCAAAATTACCCATACACAGTCAACACCATGACTAATCTAGGGCTTCTAAAGTTGTCCTTGCTTCTGCAATTTGTCTCCTTAAATTGTCCATATTTAGGGCTATTCCAAACAACCCGCCAACAATGATAAGATGATTTCTTGCTCCACAATACACGCACACCCCCACAAAATGTTACGTAGAGAGGAGGATGATAAGGTCGAGCAAGCAGGCATATTGACCCTTCAACTAATCAAGCACTGTGTTAATGGACAACACAACTGCCTTGTGACCTCTATGATTTTGGGTGTTCAATAAAATTAAAATATGCTTAGCTCTCTTACAAAAAAAATCTCTTGTGATAAAATTGGTAAAATAACATCCAGTTTAGAAAATTCATATATTTTTAGATATAGCGTAGAATATAAATGGACTCGAATGAAGTTGGATGACAAGTTCATGCCTTCAACTCTCTTGTTTAACTTTTATTAGAATTCTAATAGTTTATTTTGCATTACAGAAGATGGATACATGATATGCAAAATGGATTATCTTCTTTTTTATAACAAAGCTCAAAGACAAGAATGTTTCATATCATGATTAGTTATTCCATTCAATTCTCCAGTTTAAATTGTATATGGAATCTGGATTCTAATATCTTATTATGTATCTGTCGTAGATGTCTTGTTTTGGTGAGCACGAGTAAGTGGAATACAAAATGGAGTGTTTATTGTTATACAACAAACTCTAGAGGAGGTGTGTTTGCTATTATTAATAATTATTGGCTTTTAAACATGCTTATCATTATTATCTATGTTTGGATATTAATGTTATTCACCCCACTTTTGTCTTTTTAGCTAAGGAGAGGACAATGCATTAGAGATAATGTGTAAAGGGGAAGTTTGCAATTTTTTGTTTGTTGTCTACATGTTTTATTTTTGTTGAGTTTGAGCATAGCCATGATTTTTGTTGTACTCGATTAGCTTTGTTTTACATTTTTTTCTCATTTCTTGTAGTTTGGTCTTGGTTTTGTTTATTGGATGTGCAATAGGAAAGGAAGGCAACAAGGAGAGAAAATCAAAGAGATAAGATGGAGGTTCTCATTCATAAATGAAGGTGAATCACCCTAACTATATGCAATGCATTCCACTCACAATTATCTTTTGCTCATTTGTGAATCCATTTGCTTGCTTTTCAATTCATTATATGTTCTGTATGTGATCTCACACTCAACTATATCAATCTGCTTTGTGTACTGAGCAACCACAATTGTATAGTCTATGGAGGTCAAGGTGAAGACATCCTAGACATTCTACCAATGCAGCTTGGACGATTGGTGAGCCATATTTTTTTCCTAGATAAGAATTTTGTTCTTTAATCGACTAAATTATTTGTTTTTTGCGAATCGATTTATCCTTTTGTCATGTCTTCATGGTAGTATGATCTTGTTAATGGGCGTGAGATTTTCCAAGAACTTTGATATGGAATAAAGGGAAATGTTATATTGAGGTTCACAATTTCAGGGTTGATTGTTGATGGTTGTTGTTGTTATAACATCAGCTAAGGGCGAATAGGTATGTGTATGATTAATTTATCACTCTAGTACATCTATTTTATAAAATTTATATTTTTTTGACATATAGCATAAAATATAACTAGACTTGAACTAATTTGCATGACAAGTGCATACCTTCAAATTCTCTAGTTTAAATGGTATTAGAAATCTAATATTTTATTGTATATCTAGTGCAAATGGCTTGTTCCATTGAGCATGAATACATGAAATACAAAATGGACTCTCCCCTTTTATATTACAATCTTAAAGAAATGTGTGTTTCTTTTTATGATTAATTATTGTGTTCAACTCTTTAGTTTAACTTATATAACGATTCTAATATCTTATTTTGTATCTGTTGTAGATGGCTTGTTTTGATGAGCACGAGCAAGTGGAATATAAAAGAGAGTGTTCATCGTTATAAAACAAACTCTAGGGGAGGTGTGTTTCCTATTATGAATAATTTTTGGTTTTGAAATATGCTTACTACTACTAATTGTGTGTATCTTTTAACCTTATTCAACCCACTTTTTTTCCTTTCAGCAGAGGAGAGCACATTGTAGGAGAGATGATATGTAAAGGGGATATTTGCAATTTTGCTTTATTCTTGTTTACATATTTTGTTTTTGGAGTTTGAGCATGGCCATGCTTTGAGTTGTACTCATTTTCCTATTTTTATTTTTTATTTTTTTTGGCTTAATTTTGTAGATTGGTCTTGGTTTCATTTGTTGGGTGTGTTGTACTCATTTTCCTTTGTTTTCTCATTTTTTGTCGTTTGGTCTTGGTTTCATTTGTTGGGTTCGGAAAAAGAAATGAAGCAAACAGAGAAAGAAATGACAGAAGCAGATAGAGAAAATAGAGGTTATTGTTCATAAATGAAGGTGAGTGAACATTACCTATATGCAGTGCATTTCACTTAAAAGTATCTTTTGCTAATTTGTGACTCCACTTGTTTGTTATTGAATTTATTGTGTGTTATCAATGGTCTCATAATCAACTATATTGATCTTCTTTATGTAGTGAACAATTAGAATTGTATATTCTACAAAGGTCTAGTGGTGAAGATACATTAGAAATTCTACAAACTTGGCACAAAGGATGGGTGAGCCATACTTTTCTACAAAATACTATTGTCGTTTAATACACTGAAATATTTGCTTTCTGCACAACAATATAACATTTTGTTATGGTTTTGAGGTAATATGATATTTTTCATTTGTTTGAGATTCAAGAATTTTTCCTAAGAATAGTGGTGAAGATACATTAGAAATTCTACAAACTTGGCACAAAGGATGGGTGAGCCATACTTTTCTACAAAATACTATTGTCATTTAATACACTGAAATATTTGCTTTTTGCACAACAATATAACATTTTGTTATGGTTTCGAGGTAATATGATATATTTCATTTGTTTGAGATTCAAGAATTTTTCCTAAGAAAATAAAAAAGTTATACTTGAGGTTCACATCTTTAGTGCTTATTTTGCATGATTGTTGCTACTATAATATTAGCCAAGCACGGGCAGATATGTGTATGGTTAATTCAAGTGTAAGCTTGTTTATTTCTCCACAACACTCAAGAATCTGGTTTTAGTCTAAAATTATGAACATAAACACGCTCAAATGCGACAACACTTTGCTTCGCACAACAAAATAACATACATTAGTGAATCAACTAGTGCACATGATAGTTTTTAACTTTTTACACCCTCTACTTGTTATATTTCAAACTACAATACAATAGTCTTGGGGCTATCGTACTAGGGATCATGGCCATTACATACAACCCTGATACAAGGTACAACTAGGGCTTGGTGTCAACTAGTATGACCACCAATCTACCCCAAAGAAAGTACACTTGACCAAGTTCTTCACAACAAACACTATATCCCTTTCATTCCATGTACGTTGAACACATTTGGCGGGTCCTCTTGCCTCCCAATCTGCTGATCACTGCACTTGCATCTTCAATTGCCACTATCAATGATCACAAGTCCTTTTGTGTCATTGAACTTTGGCTCACGAGTTTTCCCACTAGCAGCCTTCTAGCTCCATTAAGAAGTTTGTTCCTTGGGTCTTTTAGATCTACCCTCTTGTTAACCATATGGCTCTTTTCATAAACTGAACTAGGGCTGCATTACTCTGCCTCTTAAATACCCATTGATTCCTTTCATGAACGTTGGACTTAAGGTCTTCGAGGCTACCCACTTGTCAACATCCTCAATGCTAGAAAATGCTACTCCTAGGGCACACTAGATCTACCCCTCTTGGCTGGCCTTTAATCCTTCAAAGCTCAACCCTTATGGCTTCCAAAATTACCCATACACAGTGAATACCATGAGTAATCTAGGGCTTGCAAGACTACCCATTCTTCCGCAATTTGTCTCCTTAAATTGTCTAGATCTAGGGCTATTTCAAACAACCGACCAACACTGATAAGATGCATTCTAAAGGGCTTCCAAAATTACCCATACACAGTCAACACCATGACTAATCTAGGGTTTCCAAGGCTGCCCTTTCTTATGCAATTTATCTACTTAAATTCTCCAGATCTAGGTCTATTCTAAACAACGCACCAACATTAAGTCATCTCAAACTTCTACCCACAACGAGTCATTTGCCTCCCTTTCTAGGGTCTCGACCATCTTCATTTATCATAGATCTCGACTATTCTTTCACTGACATTTGGATAGACCATATGGTTGATCCCTGCATATGAAGAAGCCCCAACAACCATCCATCCAACCTTAGCAATTAATCTCCTTGAGGATGTTGCCACATAGCCTCCAAGAAACCACTGTTCTCGGCATTTTATTGACTGATATTCCAGACCTTGCTATAGATCTTTGCGACCCCAAATCTATGTTTACCTTAGATTTGTGGTACCCTTCTTCCAACCCTGTACTTGTTGCATTGGTCCTCTAAGGAATGCGGCGTTACTCCAACTTTCCTCTAATGCTCACGGCGTACCACGACTAATCTAGGGCATCCAAGGTTGCCATTTATTCTGTAATTTGTCTCCTTAAATTGTCTACTATTCCAAACAACCCAACAACAATGATAAGATGTGTTATGTATCCCTGTTCGTGGGGCTAATTGCAACTGTTATTGAAACCTTTGAACATACCTCTTTTCCTTTACTACGTCACCCTTCTTGATGTCATTCCATCTCAAACTTCTACCGAAGACAAAGAGTTATCTACCTCCCTTTCTAGGGTCTCGACCCTCTTCATTCATCACAGATCTCGGCTATTCTTTCATTGAGATTTGGACAGGCCATAGGATGGCTTCCTACATAGGAAGAAGCCCCAACTAGGGCATATCAAAATTGTTGCCCAGACCCTCATGGACAACCCTCCAACCTTAGCAATCTATCTATTTAAGGAATTTACCACTTAGCCTATAAGAAACGACGATTTTGGGCATTTTCATGACTGATATCCTAGGTCTCGTTATAGATCGCTGCTGCCCCAAATCTAGGGTTACCTCAGACCTGCGTTACTGTTCTTCCAATCCTGTACTTTCTTGCATTTGTCTTCTAAGGCATGCAACGTTACGCCAACTTTCCTCCAATCCTCACAGTGTTCTATGACTAATCTACAGCTTTGAAGGATGCTCTTTCTTCTGCAATTTGTCTCCTTAAATTGTTCATATCTAGGGTTATTCCAAACAACCCACCAACAATGATAAGATGCATTCTATATCCCTATTCTTGGGGCTAATTGCAACTGTTATTCAAACTTTTGAACACATCTGGCGCGTCCTCTTGCCTCCCAATTTGTTGATCACTGCAATTGCATCTTCAGCTGCCACTATCAATGATCACGACTCCTTTTGTGTCATTGAACTTTGGCTCACGGATTTGCCCACTAGCAGCCTTCTAGCTCCATTATGAAGTTTTTTCCTTGGGTATTTTGGATCTGCCCTCTTGTCAACCATATGGTACCTTTAATAAGCTGAAGTAGGGCTCCATTATTGTTTCTCCGAACAGCCCACTGGTTCCTTTCATGAACGTTGTACACTACTTCTTCTAGACTACCCTCTTGTCAACGTCCTGGATGCCCCAAAATGCTATCCCTAGGGCACACCAAATCTAGTCCTCTTGGCTTCCCTTTCATCCTTCAATGCTCAACCCTTAGGGCTTCCAAAATTACCCATTCACAGTCAACACCATGACTAGTCTACGGCTTCCAAGACTTCCCTTTCTTCCGCAATTTGTCTCCTTAAATTGTCCAGATCTAGGGCTATTCCAGACAACCCACCAACAGTGATAAGATGTGCTCTAAAGGGCTTCCAAAATGACCCATACATAGTCAACACCATGACTAATCTAGGGCTTCCAAAGCTGCCCTTTTTTCTGCAATTTGTCTCCTTAAATTGTCCATATTTAGGGCTATTCCAAACAACCCACCAATAGTGATAAGATGTGCTCTTTCTCCACAACACACACACAGCCCCACAGAATGTACCCTAGAGAGGAGGATGGTAAGGTCGAGCAAGTAGGCATACTGACCTTTCAACTAATCAGCTGTTGTGTTAATGGAAAAAACTACTGCCTTGTGACCTCTATGATTTTGGGTGTTCAATAAATTTAAAATATGCTTAGCTTAGCATCCAGTTTAGAAAATTCATATATTTTTATATATAGCGTGGAATATAAATGGACTGGAATGAAGTTGGATGACATGTTCATGCCTTCAACCAATGTTGCAAAAATTGTTATCGGGAGTAAATAGGCGAGGAAAAGAAATCGGAAAAATCGGGAAATAATCGTAAAATACAAAAATATTCATTTTTTTTTTCAAATTTTTGATATCTAAAGCATCTACAACATAAAATAAATACATTGACACATAAATATGATAAAAGAACTAATATATAAGATGTGTAATATCATTTCTAGTGCTATATCACACATAACAATGAATCATGTCTTGAATAGTAAGTCCTGACTCCTGTGTCCCAACTCAGCCTCAAAATATCAACAAAAAATATAATAATGTATATCATATCATGGGTCATAATGTCATATACAATGAAATGAACCAAATAACTAATACTACTGATTTCCTCTACCCCTCTTACGAGAAAATGCAATAGCTTTCCCTTTCCCTCTAGATGTAGATACCAGTGGAGTTGGCAGTGGACTCTGCTGTGCTCTAGAAGCTGAAGAACTAAGAGCTATAGGAGGTAGACCAAGTCCTCTATTGGTGGCAGGGGTAGCCTGGTTAGGTGTTGTCACCTCCTCCTCCTATTTCTCCTCCTCCTCCCCCTCTACGCCTTCCACTACCTCATGCTCTATCCAATCTTCGACGGACTCCATGAGAGGCCTCTCGGCCTCAACCCTCCATGCAACAATGGTGTCAATCCCATCCAATGAGATGGCCTCCATATCAGGTATCCTCTCAAGTTGCTTCACCCACAATCGAAAATTGTAGTAGACGTAGACTATGTTATTAAGTCGGCTGGGTCTCCAACCTGTACAAAGATCATAAAATAGTAATTATAAAAAAATTATTTAATGAATTCAAAAAATTAATTGGAAATTTGGAATATTTTAAGTTTTATGTTTAACCTGTTGCACTTCTTGTTGTGTATTTTTTTCAAATACACTCCAGTTGTGCTCACATCTTGAGGAGCTACATGTTTGGCTGAGGATTCGAATGGCGAGCTTTCACAGATGGGGTACTTTGGCACCATAGCGAGTCCAACATGCATCTACAACAAAAATACAAATAAGATAAACATAAGAAAAAAAATTGAAATTTGAAAGTTGAAGCAAAGTGTGAAGTTATGAACTTGAAGAGAATGAAATTTGAAAATACCTAGCATTGTAGTGTTCCTATCAGTTACAACCATCTCAAAGTCAAATGTGCCACCTGCCATCTTGTATATCTCCATTTCTTTAGAGATTTCTGCACGTACTGCTGGAGATTGCACCATCCTTTGAACACAGGTTAAGAATCCATCCATAATCTCAGCATTAAATAGAACCCACATGGGTAAGAAAATGCGGGTTTCAAGTAGATCCTTGCAGCATGAATGGGACGATGGAGTGTGTTGTTCCATCGTTCATCAATCACTTCCCATAGGTGTTATTTTCGAAACCCCTCATCTCCCTTATCATCATAGTAGGCCCGAATGGATTCTTTGGCCCTGTCCATGGCCTCATACAAATAGCCCATTGCAAGCTTCTCACCATCAACTAATCGAAGAATCTTTATCAAATGTTTAGTAACGGTGCACACCTCCTGCACTCCCGCCCAGAAGTCTTCCTGGTATGAAACTAATCTGCATATGGCCTTTCCCTCTGTTTATGGCTCATTGTCAAAGCACACCACTCCTCTGAAAGAAACATTCTCTTCACATCTCACATAGAATTCAAGAGGGATTGAAGAGATATGAAACTGGTGGCAAACCGTGTAATGGCGGGGTACACCAACTCTGTTGTTGGTGAATTTTCTCATCAAGCTAAGCACAGATGCATGATTATATATAAATTTTGTAATGATTTTTGATGAGTCAACAATATCTTTGACAAAGGAAAATTTTCCTATTTCCTCCAACATCAAATCAATACAATGTGTAGCACAAGGTGTTCAAAATAAAGTAGGATGCCTCTCCATAAGCATTCTGCCAGCAACAACATAATTTGCAGTATTGTCCATTATGACTTGGACAACCTATTCTGCACCCACCTCCAAAATAAACACATCTAACAAATCACATAATAATTTTTGCATCTTTGATATGTGAAGATGCATCAACAGATTTCATAAATATTGTCTCCTTGGGACAACTAACCAAGAAGTTTATAAGAGTTCTCCCCTTTTGGTCGGTCAATCCATCTGACATCATAGTGCATCCTGTCTGTGCCCATGATGCCCTAAACTCCTCCAATCTTTTGGTGCAGTCAACCTTTTCATCTTGAAGAATGCGGCCTCTAAAGTCATCATAAGAAGGGATTTTGTACCCTAGACCAATAGTTGCAATAGCATCAACAACAGGCTAGAAAAATAGATTATTCCTTGCAATGCTGAAAGGAATATCATTTCGAAGGAAAAACTTGCCCACCAACTTGTTAGCTTGTTCTTTCTCATTTTTTTAAGTATTGAAGTGATAGATGGTTGTGAACCAGACATGGTTCTAGGAACCAAAAATGATGAGGCAGCTACAGTGTTGGTTGTAGACATTGATGCTGAAGTAGAACCAATGCCACTTCCATATTCACATCCTAACACTTTCCCTACTAATTTCTTCTTCAGTTCTGCTTTGACTACACTCTCTTGTTCTAATTCTTCTAATGATCTCATGGCTTTTTGGATGATTTCTGCATTTGTATTGTTGCAAGGCCCTACATCATGTGCAGGGATTTGTGCAAGGTGATACTTCAATCTAACCCCCCCGCCGCCGAATATGTTGCCCACACAACTTGCAAGACAATTTCAATCTATCAAACCCTCCATCAGGTTCACCATATTCCCGCAGAGGGTCCAATTTTTTAGGCATGTTTGTAACTTGGTTGAACTCTTGAGTTTTAATGTAAGATGAAGTTTGAACTTTGAAGTTGAACCTATGGCACAATAAGAATTGCAAGTTACAATTTTTTTTTTACATACATGACACAACACATTGAATTTTTGACAAACAAACAAAAAAACCTCAACTCAATACAAAATGAACTCTCTCCACTCTATGCAACAAAAATGAAAAAACACCATCAAATCCACTAAAAAATCTTTGATAAACTATGGATTATAGAAACCCAAGCAAAAACAAGAAAAAAACCAAAACAAACTGGCCAAATTTGGTGCCCATACCTAGAAACCATGGTTTGCCGGAGAAATTTGATCCAAACATGAAATTCTCTTGCTTGGGATGCTAAAATCTCCAGGCTTCCTCCTCCTCTGCCCTAGTAGACGCCTTCCAAGGTTCCTCTCCTCCCCAGCTCTCAATCCACGCAGCTGTCTTTTCAAAATGAAAAAAAAAACTCATGTTTTCCCTTATAAAACACGTTGTACGCCACCTCTGCAATAACTTCCCATTGAATCACGATTTTTTCAAAATTATCGCACTTTTTTGAAGTTATTGCAATAATTTCACCGATTTTTTGAAAAAAACTACGTAGTAATTGCGTGACTTTATTGGGGATTTGAAAAACTCACTATTTTTTCATGTTATCGTGGTAATATCGCGATTTTCGCAACATTGCCTTCAACACTCTTGTTTTACTTTTATTAAAATTCTAATAGTTTATTTTGCATTATAGAAGATGGATACATGAAATACAAAATGGATTATCTTCTTTTATATGACAAAGCTCAAAGACAAGTATGTTTCATGTCATGATTAATTATTCCATTCAATTCTTTGGTTTAAATTGTTTATGGATTCTAATATCTTATTATGTATCTGTTGTAGATGTCTTTTTTTGGTGAGCACTAGTAAGTGGAATACAAAATGGAGTGTTTATCGTTATACAACAAACTCTAGAGGAGGTGTGTTTGCTATTATGAATAATTATTGGCTTTGAAATATGCGTACCATTACTATATATGTGTGGATATTAATGTTATTCACCCCACATTTTTTTTCTTTTCAGCAGAGGAGAGGAGACTGTTGTAGAGATAATGTACAAAGGGGAAGTTTGCAATTTCATGTTTGTTGCCTACATGTTTTGTTTTTGTTGAGTTTAAGCATAGCCATGCTTTTTGTTGTACTCATTTCTTGTAGTTTGGTCTTGGTTTTGTTTATTTGATGTGCAATAGGAAATGAAGGCAACAAGAAGAGAAAATCAAAGAGATAAGATGGAGGTTCTCATTCATAAATGAAGGTGAATCACCCTAACTATATGCAATGCATTTCACTCACAATTATCTTTTGCTCATTTTCGAATCTATTTGCTTGCTTTTCAATTTATTATATGTTTTGTATGTGGTCACACACTCAACTATGTCGATCTGCTTTGTGTAGTGAGCAACCACAATTGTATAGTCTATGGAGGTCAAGGTGAAGATACCCTAGATCATAATCAACTCTATTGATCTTCTTTATGTAGGGAACGACTACAATTGTACATTCTACAAAGGTCATGAAGGTACACTAGAAATTCTACAAACTTGGCACAAAGGATGGGTGAGCCATACTTTTCTCCTACAAAATACTATTGTCATTTAGTACACTGAAATATTTGCTTTTTGCACAACGATATATCTTTCATAAGCTGAACTAGGGCTCCATTACCCTGCCTCCTAACAACCCATTGATTCCTTTCATGAACGTTGCACTTGAGGTCTTCTAGGCTACCCATTTGTCAACATCCTGGATGCTACAAAATGCTACTCCTGGGGCACACTAGTTCTAGCCCTCTTGGCTGGCCTTTAATCCTTCAGACCTCAACCCTTGGGGCTTCGAAAATTACCCATACACAGTGAACACTATGACTAATCTAGGGATTCCAAGATTGACTATTCGTCGGCAATTTGTCTCCTTAAATTGTCTAGATCTAGGGCTATTCCAAACAACCCACCAATAGTGATAAGATGCGTTCTAAAGGGCTTGCAAAATTACCTATACATAGTCAACACCATGACTAATCTAGGGTTTGCAAGGATGCCCTTTCTTCTGCAATTTGTCTCCTTAAATTTTTGGGATCTAGGGCTATTATAAACAACGCACCAACAATTTGTCATCTCAAACTTCTACCCACGACAAAGACTCATCTGCGTCCATTTCTAGGGTATCGACCGTCTTCATTCATCACAGATCTTGACTATTCTTTCACTGAGATTTGGATAGACCTTAGGATGGATCCCTGCATATGAAAAAACCTCAACAACCCTCTAACTGTAGCAATTTATCTCGAGGACATTGCCACTTAGCCTCCAAGCAAGCATAGTTCTCGGCATTTTATTGACTGATATCTAGGCCTTGCTAAAGATCTCCGTGGCCCCAAATTTGGGCTTACATCAGACTTGTGGTACCCTTCTTCCAACCCTGTACTTGTTGCATTGGTCCTCTAAGGCATGTGGCGTTACTCCAACTTTCCTCTAATCCTCACAGAGTACCACGACTAATCTAGGGCTTCCAAGGTTGCGCTTTCTTCTACAATTTGTTTCCTTAAATTGTCCAGGTCTAGAGCTATTTCAAACAACCCAACAACAATGATAAGATGTGTTCTATGTCCTTGTTCTTGGGGCTAATTGCAACTGTTATTCAAACCTTTGAACATACCTCTTTTCCTTTACTACATCACCCTTCTCGCAGTCATTCCATCTCAAACTTCTACCCACGAAAAAGAGTTATCTGCCTCCCTTTCTAGGGTCTCGACACTTTTCATGCATTGCAGATCTCAGCGATTTTCTTTCACTGAGATTTGGGTAGACCATAGGATGGCTCCCTCCATAGGAAGAAACCTGAACTAGGGTATATCAAAGTTGTTGCCCAAACCCTCACGGACAACCCTCCAACCTTAGAAATCTATCTACTTGAGGAATTTGCCACTTAGTCTATAAGCAACCACGGTTATGGGCATTTTCTTGACTAATATCCTAGCCCTCGTTACAGATCTCTGTGGCCCCAATCTAAGGTTACCTCAGACCTGTGGTACTGTTCTTATGGCCATGTACTTTCTTGCATTTGTCCTCTAAGGCATGCAGCGTTACTCCAACTTTCCTCCAATCCTCACAATGTACCATGACTAATCTACGGCTTCAAAGGATGCCCTTTCTTCTGCAATTTGTCTCCTTAAATTGACCATATCTAGGGCTATTCCAGACAACCCATCGACAATGATAAGATGTGTTCTATATCCCTATTCTTGGGGCTAATTGCAACTATTATTCAAACCTTTGAACACATCTGGCGGGTCCTCTTGCCTCCCAATCTGTTGATCACTGCACTTGCATCTTCAGCTGCCACTATCAATGATCACAACTCCTTTTGTGTCATTGAATTTTGGCTCACGGATTTTCCCACTAGTAGCCTTATAGCTCCATTATCAAGTTTTTTTCCTTGGGTACTTTGGATCTGCCCTCTTGTTAACCAAAAGGCACCTTTAATAAGCTGAAGTAGGGCTGCATTACTTTTCCTCCTAACAGCCCACCGATTCCTTTCATGAACGTTGTACACTAGTTCTTCTAGACCACCCTCTTGTCAATGTCCTGGATGCCCCAAAATGCTATCCCTAGGGCACACCAAATCTAGCCCTCGTGACTTCCTTTTCATCCTTCAATGCTCAACCCTTTGGGCTTCCAAAATTACCCATTCACAGTCAACACTAATCTAGGGCTTCCAAGACTTCCCTTTCTTCCATAATTTGTCTTCTTAAATTGTCCAGATCTAAGGCTATTTGAACAACGCACCAACAGTGATAAGATGTGCTCTGAAGGGCTTCCAAAATGACCCATACACAGTCAACAGCATGAGTAATCTAGGGCTTCGAAGGCTGCCCTTTCTTCTGCAAATTGTCTCCTTAAATTGTCCATAGTTAGGGCTATTCCAAACAACCCACCAACAATGATAATATGTGCTCTTGCTCAACAACACACGCACACCCCCACAAAATGTACCCTAGGGAGGAGGATGCTAAGGTCGAGCAAGCAGGCATACTGACCTTTCAACTAATCAACTGCTGTGTTAATGGAAAACACTACTGCCTTGTGACCTCTATGATGTTGGGTGTTCAATAAATTTAGCATCCAGTTTAGAAAATTCATATATTTTTAGATATAGCGTGGAATATAAATGGAATGGAATGAAGTTGGATGACAAGTTCATGCCTTCAACTCTCTTGTTTTACTTTTATTAAAATTCTAATAGTTTATTTTGAATTACAGAAAATGGATACATGAAATACAAAATGGATTATCTTCTTTTATATAACAAAGCTCAAAGACAAGTATGTTTCATGTCAAGATTAATTATTCCACTCAATTCCTCGGTTTATATTGTATATGGATTCTAATATCTTATTATGAACCTGTTGTAGATGTCTTGTTTTGGTGAGCACAAGTAAGTGGAAAGCAAAATTGAGTGTTTATCGTTATACAACAAACTCTAGAGGAGGTGTGTTTGCTATTATGAATAATTATTGCTTTGAAATATGCTTACCATTACTATCTAGGTGTGGATATTAATGTTATTCACCCCACTTTTTTCTCTTTTCAGTGGAGGGGAGGAGACTGCAGTAAAGATAATGTGCAAAGGGGAAGTTTGCAATTTTATGTTTGTTGACTACATGTTTTGTTTTTGTTGAGTTTGAGCATAACCATGCTTTTTGTTGTACTCATTTCTTGTAGTTTGGTCTTGGTTTTGTTTATTGGATGTGCAATAGGAAATGAAGGCAACAAGAAGAGAAAATCAAAGAGATAAGATGGAGGTTCTCATTCATAAATGAAGGTGAATCACCCTAACTATATGCAATGCATTTCACTCACAATAGGAAATGAAGGCAACAAGAAGAGAAAATCAAAGAGATAAGATGGAGGTTCTCATTCATAAATGAAGGTGAATCACCCTAACTATATGCAATGCATTTCACTCACAATTTTCTTTTGCTCATTTTTGAGTCCATTTGCTTGCTTTTCAATTTGATACATGTTTTGTATGTGGTCTCACACTCAACTATATCGATCTCACACTCAACTATATCGATCTGCTTTGTGTAGTGAGAAACCACAATTGTATAGTCTATGGAGGTCAAGGTGAAGATACCCTAGACATTCTGCCAATGCAGCTTGGACAATTGGTGAGTCATATTTTTCTCCTACAAAAGAATTTTGTTCTTTAATCGATTGAAATATTTTTTTTTTCGAATTGATTTATCTTTTTGTCGTGTCTTCACGGTAGTATGATCTTGTTTATTGTTGTGAGATTTTCCAAGAACTTTGATACGAAATAAAGGGAAATGTTATATTGAGGTTCACAATTTCAGGGCTTATTGTTCATGGTTGTTGTTGCTATAACATTAGCTAAGGGCGAACAGGTACCTTTATAATTAATTTATGGCACTAGCACATCTAGTTTATAAAATTTATATTTTTTTGAGATATAGCATAGAATATAACTAGACTTGAACTAATTTGCATGACAAGTGCATACCTTCAAGTTCTCTAGTTTAAATGGTATTAGAAATCTAATATTTTATTGTATATCCAGTGCAAATGGCTTGTTCCGTTGAGCATGAATACATGAAATACAAAATGGATTCTCCCCTTTTATATAACAATCTTAAAGAAAGGTGTGTTTATTTTTACGATTAATTATTGTGTTCAATACTTTAATTTAAGTTATGTAACAATTCTAATATCTTATTTTGTATCTGTTGTAGATGGCTTGTTTTGATGAGCACAAGCAAGTGGAATACAAGAGAGTGTCGATTGTTATAAAATAAACTATAGAGGAGGTGTGTTTCCTATTATGAATAATTATTGGTTTTGAAATATGCTTACCATTATTAATTGTGTGTATATTTTAACCTTATTGAACCCACTTTTTTTTCCTTTCAGCAGAGAAGAGCACATTGTAGGAGAGATGATGTGTAAAGGGGATATTTGCAATTTTTCTTTGTTCTTGTTTGCATGTTTTGTTTTCGGAGTTTGAGCATGGCCATGCTTTGAGTTGTACTCATTTTGCTGTTTTTATTTTTAATTTTTTTGGTTTAATTTTTGTAGATTTGTCTTGGTTTTATTTGTTGGGTGTGTTGTAGTCGCTTTCCTTTGTTTTCACATTTTTTGTCATTTGGTCTTGGTTTCATTTGTTGGGTGTGGAAAAAGAAATGAAGCAAACAAAAAAAGAAATAAAGGAAGCAGAGAGAGAAAATGGAGGTTTTTGTTCATATATGAATGTGAGTGAACGTGCCTATATGCAGTGCATTTCACTTAAAAGTATCTTGTGGCTCCACTTGTTTGTTATTGAATTTATTGTGCTATCATTGGTCTCATAATCAACTATATTGATCTTCTTTATGTAGCGAACAACTATGATTGTATACTCTACAAAGGTCCAGTGGTGAAGATACACTAGAAATTCTACAAACTTGGCACAAAGGATGGGTGAGCCATACTTTTCTCCTACAAAATACTATTGTCATTTAGTACACTGAAATATTTTTTGCACAACAATATATCTCTCATAAGCTAAACTAGGGCTCCATTGCTCTGCCTCCTAACAACCCATTGATTTCTTTCATGAACGTTGCACTTGAGGTCTTATAGGCTACCCATTTGTCAACATCCTGGATGCTCCAGAATACTACTCCTATGGCACACTGGTTCTAGCCCTCTTGGCTGGCATTTAATCCTTCAGACCTCAACCCTTGGGGCTTTGAAAATTACCCATACACAGCGAACACCATGACTAATCTATGGCTTCCAAGACTGACCATTCTTCTGCAATTTGTCTCCTTCAATTGTCCAGATCTAGGGCTATTCCAAACAACCCACCAATAGTGATAAGATGCGTTCTAAAGGGCTTGCAAAATTACCCATACACAGTCAACACCATGACTAATCTAGGGTTTCCAAGGTTGCCCTTTCTTCTGCAATTTGTCTCCTTAAATTTTCCAGATCTAGGGCTATGCTAAACAAGGCACCAACAATGTGTCATCTCAAAGTTCTACCCACAACAAAGACTCATTTGCCTCCATTTCTAGGGTCTCGACTGTCTTCATTCATCACAAATCTTGACTATTGTGTCACTGAGATTTGGATAGACCATAGGATGGATTCCTGCATATGAAGAAGCCCCAACCTTCTTCCAACCTTGTACTTGTTGCATTGGTCCTCTAAGGCATGCGACTCCAACTTTCCTCTAATACTCACGGCGTACCATGACTAATCTAGGGCTTCCAAGGCTGCCCTTTCTTCTGCAATTTGTCTCCTTAAATTGTCCAGGTCTAGGGCTATTCCAAACAACCCAACAACAATGATAAGATGTGTTCTATGTCCCCGTTATTGGGGCTAATTGCAATTGTTATTCAAACCTTTGATCATACTACTTTTACTTTACTACATCACCCTTCTTGCTGTTATTCCATCTCAAACTACTACCCAAGACAAAGAGTTATCTGCCTCCCTTTCTAGGGTTTCGACCCTTCTCATTCGTCGCAGATCTCGATGATTTTCTTTCACTAAGATTTGGACAGACCATAGGATGGCTCCCTGCACAGGAAGAAGCCTGAACTAGCATATATCAAAATTGTTGCCCTAACCCTCACGGACAACCCTCCAACCTTAGCAATCTATCTACTTGAGGAATTTGCCACTTAACCTATAAGCAACCACAGTTCTGGGCATTCTCTTGATTGATATCCTAGCCCTTGATACAGATCTCTGCGGCCCCAAATCTAGGGTTACCTCAGACTTGTGGTACTGTTCTTCTCACCATGTACTTTCTTGCATTTGTCCTCTACAACATGCAGTGTTACTCCATCTTTCGTCCAATTCTCATGGTGTACCAGGACTAATCTACGGCTTCGAAGGATGGCCTTTCTTCTGCAATTTGTCTCCTTAAATAGTCCATATCTAGGGCTATTCCAAACAACCCACCAACAATGATAAGGTGCGTTCTATATCCCTATTCTTGGGGTTTATTCAAACCTTTGAACACATCTGGCGGGTCCTCTCGCCTCCCAATCTGTTGATCAGTACACTTTCATCTTCATCTGCCACTATCAATGATCATAACTCCTTTTGTGTCATCGAACATTTGCTGATGGATTTGCCCACTAGCAGCCTTCTAGCTCCATTATGAAGTTTTTTCCTTGGGTATTTTGGATTTGCTCTCTTGTCAATCATATGGCACCTTTAATAAGCTGAAGTAGGGCCGCATTACTCTTCCTCCTAATAGCCCACCGATTCCTTTCATGAACGCTGTACACTAGTTCTTCTAGACTACCCTCTTGTCAATGTCCTGGATGCCCCAAAATGCTATCCCAAGGGCACACCAAATCTAGCCCTTTGGCTTCCCTTTCATCCTTCAATTCCAACCCCTTAGGGCTTCGAAAATTACACATTCACAGTCAACACCATGACTAATCTGGGGCTTCCGAGACTTCCCTTTCTTCTGTAATTTTTCTCCTTAAATTGTCCTGATCTAGGGCTATTCCAAACAACCCACCAACAGTGAAAAGATGTGCTATAAAGGGCTTCCAAAATGACCCATACACAGTCAACACCATGACTAATCTAGGGCTTCCAAGGTTGCCCTTTCTTCTGCAATTTGTCTCCTTAAATTGTCCATATTTAGGGCTATTCCAAACAACCCACCAACAGTGATAAGATGTGCTCTTGCTCCACAACACACGTACACCCCCACAAAATGTACCCTAGACAGGAGGATGGTAAGGTCGAGCAAGCAGGCATATTGACCTTTCAACTAATCAGCTGCTGTGTTAATGGAAAACACTACTCGCTTGTGACCTCTATGATTTTGGGTGTTCAATAAATTTAAAATATGTTTAGCTTAGCATCCAATTTAGAAAATTCATATGTTTTTAAATATAGCATGGAATATAAATGGATTGGAATGAAGTTGGATGACAAGTTCATGCATTCAACTCTCTTGTTTTACTTTTATTAAAATTCTAATAGTTTATTTTGCATTACAAAAGATGGATACATGAAATACAAAATGAATTATCTTCTTTTATATAACAAAGCTCAAAGACAAGTATGTTTCATGTCATGATTAATTATTCCACTCAATTCTCTAGTTCATATTGTATATGGATTTTAATATCTTATTATGTATCTGTTGTAGATGTCTTGTTTTTGTGAGCACGAGTAAGTGGACTACAAAATGGAGTGTTTATTGTTATAGAACAAACTCTAGAGGAGGTGTGTTTGTTATTATGAATAATTATTGGCTTTGAAATATGCTTACCATTACTACCTATGTGTGTATATTTATGTTATTCACCTCATTTTTTTCTCTTTTTAGCAGAGCAGAGGAGATTGCAGTATAGATAATGTGCAAAGGGGAAGTTTGCAATTTTATGTTTGTTGTCTACATGTTTTGTTTTTGTTGAGTTTGAGCATAGCCATGCTTTTTGTTGTACTCATTTCTTGTAGTTTGGTCTTGGTTTTGTTTATTGGATGTGCAATAGGAAATGAAGGCAACAAGAAGAGAAAATCAAAGAGATAAGATGGAGGTTCTCATTCATAAATGAAGGTGAATCACCCTAACTATATGCAATGCATTTCACTCACAACTATCTTGTGCTCATTTTTGAATCCATATGCTTGCTTTTCAATTTATTATATGTTTTGTATGTGGTCTCACACTCAACTATAATTTTTTGCTTTGTGTAGTGAACAACCACAATTGTATAATCTATGGAGGTCAAGGTGAAGATATCCTAGACATTCTAACAACGTAACTTTGACGATTGGTCGGCCATATTTTTCTCCTACGTAAGAATTTTGTTCTTTAATCGAATGAAATATTTGTTTTTTTGAATCGATTTGTCTTTTTCTCGTGTCTTCACGGTAGTATGATCTTGTTAATGCTTGTGAGATTTTCCAAGAACTTTGATACGGAATAAAGGGAAATGTTATATTGAGGTTCACAATTTCAGGGCTTATTGTTCATGGTTGTTGTTGCTATAACATTAGCTAAGGGCGAACAAGTATGTGTATGATTAATTTATGGCTCTAGTACATCTAGTTTATAAAGTTTATATTTTTTTGAGATATAGCATAGAATATAACTATACTTGAACTAATTTGCATGCAAGTGCATAGCTTCAAGTTCTCTAGTTTAAATGGTATTAGAAATCTAATATTTTATTGTATATCTAGTGCAAATGGCTTGTTCCATTGAGCATGAATACATGAAATACAAAATGGACTCTCCCCTTTTATATAACAATCTTAAGGAAAGGTGTGTTTCTTTTTACGATTAATTATTGTCCTCAACACTGTAATTTAACTTATACAACGATTCTAATATCTTATTTTGTATCTGTTGTAGATGGCTTGTTTTGATGAGCATGAGCAAGTCGATTACAAAAGAGAGTGTCCATCGTCATAAAACAAACTGCAGAGGAGGTGTGTTTCCTATTATGAATAATTATTGGTTGTGAAATATGCTTACCATTATGAATTGTGTGTATATTTTAACCTTATTCAACCCACTTTTTTTCCTTTCAGCAGAGGAGAGCACATTGTGGAGAGATGATGTGTAAAGGGGATATTTGCAATTTTTCTTTGTTCTTGTTTGCATGTTTTGTTTTTGGAGTTTGACAATGGCCATGCTTTGAGTTGTACTCATTTTCTTGTATTTTTTTTTTGGCTTAATTTTTGTAGATTGGTCTTGGTTTTATTTGTTGGGTGTGTTGTACTCGTTTTCCTTTGTTTTCACGTTCTTTGTCGTTTGGTCTTGGTTTCATTTGTTGGGTGTGGAGAAAGAAATGAAGCAGACAAAGAAAGAAATGAAGGAAGTAGACAGAGAAAATAGAGGTTTTTGTTCATAAATGAAGGTGAGTGAACATACCTATATGCAGTGCATTTCACTTAAAAGTATCTTGTGGCTCCACTTGTTTGTTATTGAATTTATTGTGTTATCAATGGTCACATAATCAACTATATTGATCTTCTTTATGTAGCGAACAACTACAATTGTATATTCTACAAAGGTCCAATGGTGAAGATACACTAGAAATTCTACAAACTTTGCACAAAGGATGGGTGAGCCATACTTTTCTCCTACAAAATACTATTGTGATTTAGTACACTGAAATATTTGCTTTTTGCACAACATTATATCTTTCTTAAGCTGAACTAGGGCTCCATTACTCTTCCTCCTAACAACCCATTATTTCCTTTAATGAACGTTGCACTTGAGGTCTTATAGGCTACCCATTTGTCAACATCCTGGATGCTCCATAATGCTACTCCTATGGCACACTAGTTCTAGCCCTCTTGGCTGGCCTTTAATCCTTCAGACCTCAACCCTTGGGGCTTCGAAAATTACCCATACATAGTGAACACCATGACTAATCTAGGGCTTCCAAGACTGACCATTCTTCCGCAATTTGTCTCCTTAGATTGTCCAGATCTAGTGCTATTCCAAACAACCTACCAACAGTGATAAGATGCATTCTAAAGGGCTTGCAAAATTACCCATACATAGTCAACACCATGACTAATCTAGGGTTTCCAAGGCTTCCCTTTCTTCTGCAATTTGTCTCCTTAAATTTTCTAGATCTAGGGCTATTTTAAAAAACGCACCAACAATGTGTCGTCTCAAACTTCTACCCACAACAAAGACTCATCTGCCTCCATTTCTAGGGTCTCGACCGTCTTCATTCATCACAGATCTCGACTATTCTTTCACTGAGATTTGGATAGACCATAGGATGGATCCCTGCATATGAAGAAGCACCAACAACCCTCCAACCTTAGCAATTTATCTCCTTGAGGATGTTGCCACTTAGCCTCCATGCAACCAAAGTTCTAGGCATTTTATTGACTGATATTTTGGCCTTGCTAAAGATCTATGTGGCCCCAAATCTGGGCTTATCTCAGACCTGCGCTACCCTTCTTCCAACCCTGTACTTGTCGCATTGGTCCTCTAAGGCATGTGACGTTACTCCAACTTTTCTCTAATCCTCACAGTGTACCACGACTAATCTAGGGCTTCCAAGGCTGCCCTTTCTTCTGCAATTTGTCTCCTTAAATTGTCTAGGTCTAGGGCTATTCCAAACAACCCAACAACAATGATAAGATGTGTTCTATGTCCCTGTTATTGGGGCTAATTGCAACTGTTATTCAAACCTTTGATCATACCTCTTTTCCTTTACTATGTCACCCTTCTCATTTTCATTCCATCTCTAACTTCTACCCATGAAAAAGTGTTATCTGCCTCCCTTTCTAGGGTCTCAACCCTTTTTATTCATCGTATATCTCGACGAATTTTTTTCACTGAGATTTGGACAGACCATAGGATGGCTCCTTGCATAGGAAGAAGCCCAAAATAGGGTAGATCAAAGTTGTTTCCCAAACCCTCACCGATACTCCTCCAACCTTAGCAATCTATCTACTTGAGGAATTTGCCACTTAGCCTATAAGCAACCACGGTTCTGGGCATTTTCTTGACTGATATCCTAGCCCTCGTTACAGATCTCTGTGGCCCCAAATCTATGGTTACCTCAAACCTGCAGTACTGTTCTTCTGGCCATGTACTTCCTTGCATTTATCCTCTAAGGCATGCGACGTTACTCCAACTTTCCTCCAATCCTCATAGTGTACCATGACTAATCTACGGCTTCGAAGGATGCCCTTTCTTCTGCAATATGTCTCATTAAATTGTACATATCTAGGGCTATTGCAAACAACCCACCAACAATGATAAGATGTGTTCAATATTTGTTAAGTTTTGGTATGTTCTATGCTAGAGCAATTTATTTAATTTCTTTTTCCATATTAGCAATCACATCAGCATAAAGTAAACTGCAGATAGAACATGAATATAAATCGCAGAAGACAAGCCAAGGCAAGAGGACACAAGATGTGGTGCTAGCCAGGGACAAACCCCACAATGTGTGGGGAAACCCTTAATCAATTCTTCTTTTATGTTCTTCAAAGTTCAACAGATAAAGAGAGAGAGAGAGAGAGAGAGATAGTACACTTACAACAGAAGTCAACACTTTGACTTGTCTAGATCTAAGCATAGATAATCTCCTACAGTGATAAGATTAGTTGAAGACATTTTGCTTCAACTGATACCTATCCTCGTGCTGCATCTGGTACTCTAGTTGCACCACTACACACTGCACCATGCTGCACTAATCATGATTATCATCATACTGCCCATGTCCATGATCTTATCCATCATAATGCTGCTCAAACTAATGTGCATCATCATCATGCTACTGCCCCTACTAATGTATCATTGTACTGCCCATGCACATGATCTCATAGTGCTGCCCACCATGCTTTTGCCCCTGCCTTCTCGTTGCATCATCATGCTGCAACAATTTGCCTCTGCTGATATCAACCTTAGTTGCTTTCTATGGCTTGCAGCCTAGCAAAGCAGCTAGGCTATAGTTCCACGTAGTCCCATCTTAAACAATCCTTCTATTTTCATGTTGTCCCATACAACAATACTTGAGACATTATCTAGTGTATAGAGGTAGCGTATGTTTTATTTTGGACTACGTATGAATAGTAGCTCTTAGTACTTTTCATAATAGTGTTACTATGTCATTCTAGACTAGTGTATATATATGTCTTCATACACAGAGTATAATGACTGAAGCAGATTAGGGCTGCGAGGTAAGGTATGATAGCGTATATGCATCCACGCTGTTTTCTTTCCTTTACAGCGGCTGACTCTGTGTGGTATATTATATGACTGTGTTCCAAGATATATATGTTGCGTTATGACTGCGTGGCATATTATATGAATGCCCAACGTATATATTTCCAGTGCCCAGCGTATATATCCAACCTATATACTAACAATGTATATACATAATGCCCAACATATACACTATCCAGCGTTTACATTACTGTAGCATATATATTGTCCAACGCTTACATTGTTGCTGTCCCATAATGAATATGACCTAAACATATCTGCGTTCAATATGACTGCGTCCTTGAATATGACTTGTATATATCTGCGTTCAATGTGACTGTGTCCCTGAATATGAATCTCATGCCCAACGTATATATATTGCCAAGACTGTGTTATTATTGTGTTAGGTTAATGCCAAGATTGCGTTCACCATTGACTTCGTATGAGCCATGAGTCTTCATGTCTGCGTAGAACATTTCTTCATTGCTGTGCATATTTCCATACCTGATTCCTTTTCCTGTATAGACAACGGGTTCCATATATGAATGCGGCTCTTCGTAACAACATTGCTTTTGATTGTATAAATGTCATGTATAACCTGCATATGAATGTAACCATGAATAATGCGGCTCTTCATTATCTGCGTGTAAGGATCTCCAGGACCTGTGTATCAATGACCAGCGTATAATGTTCTCTGGTTAGCGTATTGAGTTTCCACTGCGGCTATCCTTCATGTAACTGCGGCTACCCTTCACATGTCATCTCCATTACTTGTGGGTTCATGACTGCGTTATCATTTAGGGCATCATCAAGCGTTGGTAGGGCATCATCTTTGGACCAGCGTGTGTTTCTCTTGGTGTCTCACTCCTCCAAAAACCCACGACATGAAGAGGAGGAGATCCCTCAAGAATTGCGTGTCACAAATAACATCAAATCTTCTTCAATTTATACTACAACGTATAGATTGAATAGACATGACGTTTGGGCTTCTTGAGCCTACGTCAATTGCTGGTCGGCTAGATAATAAATCCATAATCAAAATAAATTCATATCTCCATAAATACTTATCGGAATTGGATGATCTTTGGATAAATCCTACACCTCTCGATGAGAGGGATCCAATAAAAATATCAGATGCCATAAATAAGCTGACCCACATGGAGTTTGGCCCTAGTTGCCACTTTAACAATATCCCTATTCTTGGGGCTTATTCAAACATTTGAACACATCTGGTGGGTCCTCTTGCCTCCCAATTTGGTGATCACTGCACTTGCATCTTCAGCTGCCACTATCAATGATCAAAACTCCTTGTGTCGTTGAACTTTTGCTCACGGATTTGCCCACTAGCATTCTTCTAGCTCCATTATGAAATTTTTTCCTTGGGTATTTTGGATCTGCCCCTTATCAACCATATGGCACCTTTAATAAGCTGAATTAGGGCTGCATTACTCTTCCTCCTAATAGCCCACCGATTCATTTCATGAACGTTGTACACTAGTTCTTCTAGACTACCCTCTTATCAATGTCTTGGATGCCCCAAAATGCTATCCCTATGGCACACTAAATCTAGTCCTCTTGGCTTCCCTTTCATCCTTCAATGCTCAACCCTTAGGGCTTCCAAAATTACCCATTCACAGTCAACACCATGACTAATCTAGGGCTTCCATGGCTTCCCTTTCTTCCGTAATTTGTCTCCTTAAATTGTCAAGATCTAGGGCTATTCCAAACAACCCAATAATAGTGCTAAGATGTGCTATAAAGGGCTTCCAAAATGATCCATACACAGTCAACACCATGACTAATCTAGGGCTTCCAAGGTTGCCCTGTCTTCTGCAATTTGTCGCCTTCAATTGCCCATATTTAGAGCTATTCCAAACAACCCACCAATAGTGACAAGATGTGCTATTGCTCCAAAACATATGCACACCCCCATAGAATGTGCCCTAGAGAGGAGGATGGTAAGGTCGAGCAAGTAGGGATATCGACCTTTCAACTAATCAGTTGCTGTGTTAATGGAAAACACTACTGCCTTGTGACCTCTATGATTCTGGGTGTTCAATAAATTTAAAATATGCTTAGCTTAGCATCCAGTTTAGAAAATTCATATATTTTTAGATATAGCGTGGAATATAAATGGACTGGAATGAAGTTGGATGACAAGTTCATGCCATCGACTCTCTTGTTTTATTTTTATTAAAATTCTAATAGTTTATTTTGCATTACAAAAGATGGATATATGAAATACAAAATTGATTATCTTCTTTTATATAACAAAGCTCAAAGACAAGTATGTTTCATGTCATGATTAATTATTCCATTCAATTCCCCAGTTTATATTGTATATGGATTCTAATATCTTATTATGCATCTGTTGTAGATGTCTTGTTTTGGTGAGCACGAGTAAGTGGAATACAAAATGGAGTGTTTATCGTTATACAAAAAACTCTAGAGGAGGTGTGTTTGCTATTATGAATAATTATTGGCTTTGAAATATGCTTACTATTACTATCTATGTGTGGATATTAATGTTATTCAACCCACTTTTTTCTCTTTCCAGCAGAGGAGAGGAGACTGCAGTAGAGATAATGTGCAAAGGGGAAGTTTGCAATTTTATGTTTGTTGTCTACATGTTTTGTTTTTGTTGAGTTTGAGCATAGCCATGCTTTTTGTTGTACTCATTTCTTGTAGTTTGGTCTTGGTTTTGTGTATTGGACGTGCAATAGGAAATGAAGTCAACAAGAAGAGAAAATCAAAGAGATAAGATGGAGGTTCTCATTCATAAATGAAGGTGAATCACCCTAACTATATGCAATGCATTTCACTCACAGTTATCTTTTGCTCATTTTTGAATCCATTTGCTTTCTTTTCAATTTATTATTAGTTTTGTATGTGGTCTCATACTCAACCATATCAATTTGCTTTGTGTAGTTAGCAACCACAATTGTATAGTCTATGGAGGTCAAGGTGAAGATATCCTAGACATTCTGCCAACACAACTTGGATGATTGGTAAGCCATATTTTTCTCCTACATAAGAATTTTGTTTTTTAATCGACTGAAATATTTGTTTTTTCGAATCGATTTATCTTTTTGTTGTGTCTTCAGTGTAGTATGATCTTGTTAATGGTTGTGAGATTTTCCAAGAACTTTGATATAAAATAATGGGAAATGTTATATTGAGGTTCACAATTTCAGGGCTTATTGTTCATGGTTGTTGTTGCTATAACATTAGCTAAGGGCGAACAAGTATGTGTATGATTAATTTATGGCTCTAGTAATCTAGTTCTTAAAATTTATATTTTTTTGAGATATAGCATAGAATATAACTAGACTTGAACTAATTTGCACGACAAGTGAATACCTTCAAATTCTCTAGTTTAGATGGTTTTAGAAATCTAATATTTTATTGTATATCTAGTGCAAATGGCTTGTTCCATTGAGCATGAATACATGAAATACAAATTGGACTCTCTCCTTTTATATAATAATCTTAAAGAAAGGTGTGTTTCTTTTTATGATTAATTATTTTGTTCAACACTTTAATTTAACTTATATAACGATTCTAATATCTTATTTTGTATCTGTTGTAGATGGCTTGTTTTGATGAGCACAAGCAAATGGAATACAAAAGAGAGTGTCCATCATTATAAAACAAACTATAGAGGAGGTGCGTTTCCTATTATGAATAATTATTAGTTTTGAAATATGCTTACCATTATTAATTGTGTGTATATTTTAACCTTATTCAACCCACTTTTTTTCCTTTCAGCAGAGGAGAGCACATTGTAGGAGATATGATGTGTAAAGGGGATATATGCAATTTTTTGTTGTTCTTGTTTGCATGTTTTGTTTTCGGAGTTTGAGCATGTCCATGCTTTTAGTTGTACTCATTTTCCTGTTTTTAATTTTTAATTTTTAATTCTTTTGGTTTAATTTTTGTAGATTGGTCTTGGTTTTATTTGTTGGGTGTGTTGTACTCGTTTTCCTTTGTTTTCACCTTTTTTTTCGTTTGGTCTTTGTTTCATTTGTTGGGTGTGGAAAAAGAAATAAGCAGACAAAGAAAATGGAGGTTTTTGTTCGTAAATGAAGGTGAGTGAACATACCTATATGCAGTGCATTTCACTTAAAAGTATCTTGTGGCTCCACTTGTTTGTTATTGAATTTATTGTGTTATCAATGGTCTCATAATCAACTATATTGATCTTCTTTATGTATGGAATGACTACGTATATTCTACAAAGGTCCAGTGGTGAAGATACACTAGAAATTCTACAAACTTGGCACGAAGGATGGGTGATTGACACTTTTCTCCTACAAAATACTATTGTCATTTAGTACACTGAAATATTTGCTTTTTGCACAACGATATATCTTTCATATGCTGAACTAGGGCTCCATTACTCTGCCTCCTAACAACCCATTGATTCCTTTCATGAATGTTGCACTTGATGTCTTCTAGGCTACCCATTTGTCAACATCCTGGATGCTCCAGAATGCTACTCCTAGGGCACACTAGTTCTAGTCCTCTTGGTTGGCCTTAGTAGGACGACTAGTGCTCTCAAAGGCTGTCTTACAAACTGTTCCCATCTTTATGTTTTCAGATCTACCTGCTCCTAAAGGAGTAATGCAACTTTGCAAAAATATCCAAAGAGATTTTCTTTAGGGTAAAGGGGAAGAGAAAAAGAAATGGGCCTTGGTAGCCTGGGAAAAAATCTCTAAACCTAAGACACATGGAGGTTTAGGACTAGATGATCCTGAGGTGTTAAATAAAGTATTGGGGGCAAAACTATGGTGGAGATGGCTAAAAGATTCCTCTTCACCTTGGGCCCAAATTTGGAAACAAAAATATGCAAACAATTGGCAAGACAGGGATCACATCAGAATGTCTGGGATCATCAAAGCCTCACACATTTGGAACAAAGCTTGGGAGAACAGAGCCATTGTTCAGAAACACAGTTTCTGGGAAATTAGAGATGGAAACCTTGCATGGTTTTTGGAGGATATGTGGCAACAGGAACCTAAATTGTCTAGAGAAGAATTTGCAAATCTCAAGAACGATACTTACAACAAAATGTTATTCAGAGTAAATGAATTTTGGGATCAGGAAAATAACGAGGAAAAATGGAGGATATGGAAGAACTTGGGTTATAGTGATAACTCCCCCTTGAAGGTACACGCAGAAGCTCTAACAGACATCCTCGAACAACGGAAGATTCTGGTTGCAGAAGATTCAGACTAGTTGAGATGGGGCAATAACAATGAAGGCACCTTTAACCTCAAAGAGGCCAAGCGCATAGCCCTTGGGCTTGACTTTACAAACCCTGACGGGGTTTGGAAGGATCTATGGCAAATCCAAAGTTGGATGAAAATCAAACTGTTCATGTGGTTAGTGCAGCATAAAAAAATTCTAACCTGGGAAAACCTTAGGAAGAGAGGGGTTTTTGGTCCATCCAAATGCCAGCTATGTGAATTACAAGAAGAAACTATGGATCACCTTCTCAACCTCTACCCTTTCACATCCACATTATGGAATTGGATTGCTTCAATTTTCAGACAATCAGACAGGGACAAGGGTAGCATGACCGACACATTAAAGAAGTGGAGGAAAAATTTCTCTGATAATGAAACAGTCAACAAAGCTTGGGCTTTAGCTCCAGGCTTTCTTATCTAGTATGTCTGGAAAGAACGCAACAACAAAATATTCAAAAACAGGAAAGGTTCTCACCAGAGCATCATGGCATAGATCTTACGACAGCTCAATGAGACGGTAGGAATCCTCATTAAAAACCCCCCTAAGAACAATCCTACAGATGCTGATATGCAAATTCTGCTACAGTTGGGTATGCAGGGGCTTATCCCACAGGGAAAAAACAAAAATGCAAATCATATAATCGCTGATAAGGATTTCTGGAAACCTCCCCCTCAAGGTTTTTTGAAATGCAATATAGATGGGGCCTCAAAAGGAAACCCGAGCATGGGTGGTTATGGAGGAGTGATAAGGGATGAGAAGGGGTGCATAGAAATCATCTTTCATGGTAACTTGGGGAAAGCCACAAATAATATGGCAGAGCTCATGGCCCTTGAACAATGCTTAGAAATCCTGAGGGACTCAAATCTTCATAACATTATAATTGAAGCTGGTTCTGAATTGATTATCAATTCAATCAAGAAAATTGGCTATGGCTGAGCTCTGGAAAAAGTTTCAAGACATTGGCGACTTCTGCAAGTCTACCAAAGGATTCATTTCCATCTACTGAACATGAGAACCCTGAGTTTCACTCATGTGTGCTGAACAACTAACAAATTAGCGGACATCTTAGCTAATGAAGGAGTACTCTGTGCTAAAAGCAACAACAAATTTAAATGGATAGAGACCCCCCAGGGTAGATTTAGGGAAGAGTGTCTCAGACAGGCAAACGTGGACTGGGAGCTATATAAGAGCAAGGGATGCTAGTAGGTTGCAGACCTCAGGAAACAGTTGAATTTCAATTCACTAGATGCAGCAGATCAAGGATTTCATGAGAAGAATGTTCGGTCCTTTTGGCTGGATTTTGAGCCCGGAACTATTTATACACAAGGTTCTCAGGCGGGTTTAGTTTGACAGCACAAGTATTCACATGGAGTTGAATTATACAACAGATTGCCTTTTTATCGGCGATGTAGGGAGCTTGGTTAAATTGCGAGCAGATAGGAGAAATAGACACAATCTTCGCGATTTCACGTCGTAAATAGCAAGAAGGTTATCAAGCTAGACATCGGGTCCGACAGTTGTGTTAAACATCGAGCGAGTAAAACGGACCGGCGCAAATCGCTTGCATTTGGTGGATATCGGGCAGACAACATGCACGAGGGTTATCAGCTAAATCGGACCCAAATTTTTTATAGAGTGGTCTTAGAAGGCTTATCGGGTTTGATTTATCAGATAAAGAGTGAGCTTGTTAGCGTGCCAATATGGTTTTGGACCGTCAGATCTCCGATGATAGATTGAACGGTTGTGATGTTCGACTCTATTTTGTGGTTCTGTCATCAGGCTTTGTGTGCCCGGAACCCGGATAGTGGGCCTTAGGCTCGGTTTTTTAGGCTTTTGGTGGCCCACATGTCTTGTGTACATTTTGTAATATGGTTTTGTTTTTGATATTTAAATAGAAGGACCGACACTTATTTAAGCAAAAAAAGATAAGATGCGTTCTAAAGGGCTTGCACAATTACCCATTCACAGTCAACACCATGACTAATCTAGGGTTTCCAAGGCTGCCCTTTTTTCTGCAATTTGTCTCCTTAAATTTTCCAGATCTAAGGCTATTCTAAACAATGCACCAACACCGTGTCATCTCAAAATTCTACCCACAACAAAGACTCATCTGCCTCCATTTCTAGGGTCTCGACCGTCTTCATTCATCACAGAATTCGACTGTTGTTTCACTGAGATTTGGATAGACCATAGGATGGATCCCTCCATATGAAGAAGCCCCAACAACCCTCCAACCTTAGCAATTTATCTCCTTGAGGACGTTGCCACTTAGCCTACAAGAAACCAGCTTTCTGGGCATTTTATTGATTGATATCCAGGCCTTGCTAAAGATCTCTACGGCCCCAAATCTGGGCTTACCTCAGACCTGCGGTACCCTTCTTCCAACCCTGTACTTGTTGCATGGGTCCTCTAAGGCATGCGACGTTACTCCAACTTTCCTCTAATCCTCACGGCATACCATGACTAATCTTGGGCTTACAAGGTTTCCCTTTCTTCTGTAATTTGTCTCCTTAAATTGTCCAGGTCCAGGGCTATGCCAAACAACCCAACAACAATGATAAGATGTGTTCTATGTCCCTGTTAATGGGGTTATTGGGGCTAATTGCAACTGTTATTCAAACCTTTGAACATACCTCTTTTCCTTTACTACATCACCCTTCTTGTTATCATTCCATCTCAAACTTGTACCCACAACAAAGAGTTATCTACCTCCCTTTCTAGGGTCTCGACCCTTTTCATTCATCGCAAATCTCGCCGATTTTCTTTCACTGAGATTTGGACAGACCATAGGATGGCTCCTTGCATAGGAAGAAGCCCGAACTAGAGTATATCAAAATTGTTGCCCAAACCCTAATGGACTACCCTCCAACCTTAGCCATCTATCTGCTTGAGGAATTTGCCACTTAGCCTATAAGCAACCACGGTTCTGGGCATTTTCTTGACTGATATCTTAGCCCTCGTTACAGATCTCTGTAGCCCCAAATCTAGGGTTACCTCAGACTTGCAGTACTGTTCTTCTGGCCATGAACATTCTTGCATTTGTCCTCTAAGGCATGCGACGTTACTCCAACTTTCCTCCAATCCTCACAAAGTAGCACGACTAATCTATGGCTTCGAAGGATGCCCTTTGTTCTGCAATTTGTCTCCTTAAATTGTCCATATCTTGGGCTATTCCAAACAACCCCTCAACAATGATAAGAAGCATTCTATATCCCTATTCTTGGGGCTTATTCAAACCTTTGAACACTTCTGGCTGGTCCTCTTGCCTCCCAATCTGTTGATCACTTCACTTGCATCTTCAGCTTCCACTATCAATGATCACAACTCCTTTTGTGTCATTGAAATTTGGCTCGCAGATTTGCCCACTAGTAGCCTTCTAGCTCCATTATGAAGTTTCTTCCTTGGGTATTTTGGATCTACCCTCTTGTCAACCATATGGCACCTTTATAAGTTGAAGTAGGGCTACATTACTCTTCATGCTAACAGCCCATTGATTCCTTTCATGAACGTTGTGCACTAGTTTGTCTAGACTAGCCTCTTGTCAACGTCCTAGATGCCCCAAAATACTATCCCTAGGGCACACCAAATCTAGCCCTCTGGGCTTCCTTTTCATCCTTCAATGCTCAACCCTTAGGGCTTCCACAATTACCCATTCACAGTCAACACCATGACTAATCTAGGGCTTCCAAGACTTCCCTTTCTTCCGTAATTTGTCTCCTTAAATTGTTCAGATCTAAGGCTATTCCAAACAACCCACGAACAGTGATAAGATGTGCTCTAAAGGGCTTCCAAAATGACCCATACAAAGTAAACACCATGACTAATCTAGGGCTTCCAATCCTACCCTTTCTTCTGCAATTTGTCTCCTTAAATTGTCCATATTTAGGGCTATTCCAAACAACCCACCAATAGTGATAAGATGTGCCCTTGCTCCACAACACGTGCACACCCTCACAGAATGTACCTTAGAGAGGAGGATGGTAAGGTAGAGCTAGCAGGCATACTGACCTCTCAACTAATCAGCTGTTGTGTTAATGGAAAATGCTACTGCCTTGTGACCTCTAAGATTTTGGGTGTTCAATAAATTTAAAATATGCTTATCTTAGCATCCAGTTTAGAAAATTCATATATTTTTAGATATGGTGTGGAATATAAATGGACTAAAATGAAGTTGGATGACAAGTTCATGCCTTCAACTCTCTTGTTTTACTTTTATTAAAATTCTAATAGTTTATTTTGCATTACAGAAGATGGATACATGAAATACAAAATGGATTATCTTTTTTCATATAACAAAGCTCAAAGACAAGTATGTTTCATGTCATGATTAATTATTCGACTCAATTGTCTAGTTTATATTGTATATCGATTCTAATATCTTATTATGTATCTGTTGTAGATATCTTATTTTGGTGAACACGAGTAAGTGGAATACAAAATGGAGTGTTTATCGTTATACAACAAACTCTAGAGGAGGTGTGTTTGCTATTATGAATAATTATTGACTTTCAAATATGCTTACCGTTACTATCTATGTGTGGATATTAATGTTATTCACCCCACTTTTTTCTCTTTTCAGCGGAGGAGAGGAGACTGTAGTAGAGATAATGTGCAAAGGGGAAGTTTGCAATTTTATGTTTGTTGTCTACATATTTTGTTTTTGTTGAGTTTGAGCATAGCCATGTTTTTTGTTGTACTCATTTCTTGTAGTTTGGTCTTGGTTTTGTTTATTGGATGTGCAATAGGAAATGAAGGCAAGAAGAAAAGAAAATCAAAGAGATAAGATGGAGGTTCTCATTCATAAATGAAGGTGAATCACCCTAACTATATGCAATGCATTTCACTCACAATTATCTTTTACTCATTTTTGAATCCATTTGCTTGCTTTTCAATTTATTATATGTTTTGTATGTGGTCTCACACTCAACTATATCGACCTGCTTTGTGTAGTAAGCAACCACAATTGTATAGTCTATGGAGGTCAAGGTGAAGATATCCTAGACATTCTGCCAACGTAGCTTGGAGTACGGTGAGCAATATTTTTCTCCTACATAAGAATTTTGTTCTTTAATCGACTGAAATATTTGATTTTTCGAATCAATTTATCTTTTTGTCGTGTCTTCATGGTAGTATGATCTTGTTAATGGTTGTGAGCTTTTCCAAGAACTTTGATATGTAATAAAGGGAAATGTTATATTGAGGTTCACAATTTCAGGGCTTATTGTTCATGGTTGTTGTTGCTATAACATTAGCTAAGGGCGAATAGGTATGTGTATGATTAATTTATGGCTCTAGTACATCTAGTTTATAAAATTTATATTTTTTTGAGATATAGCATAGAATATAACTAGACTTGAACTAATTTGCATGACAAGTGCATACCTTCAAATTCTCTAGTTTAAATGGCATTAGAAATCTAATATTTTATTGTATATCTAGTGCAAATTGCTTGTTCCATTGAGCATGAATACATGAAATACAAAATGGACTCTCCCCTTTTATAAAACAATCTTGAAGTAAGGTGTGTTTCTTTTTACGATTAATTATTGTGTTCAACACATTAATTTAACTTGTATAACAATTCTAATATCTTATTTTGTATATGTTGTAGATGGCTTGTTTCAATGAGCACGAGCAAGTGGAATACAAAAGAGTGTGTATCGTTATTAAAAAAAACTATAGAGGAGGTGTGTTTCCTATTATGAATAATTATTGGTTTTGAAATATGCTTACCATTATTAATTGTGTGTATCTTTTATCCTTATTCGACCCACTTTTTTTCCTTTCAGCAGAGGAGAGCACATTGTAGGAGAGATGATGTGTAAAGGGGATATTTGCAATTTTTCTTTGTTCTTGTTTGCATGTTTTGTTTTTGGTGTTTGAGCATGGCCATGCTTTGAGCTGTACTCATTTTCTTGATTTTTATTTTTATTTTTATTGGCTTAATTTTTGTAGATTGGTCTTGGTTTTATTTGTAGGGTGTGTTGTACTCGTTTTCCTTTGTTTTCACGTTTTTTGTTGTTTGGTCTTGGTTTCATTTGTTGGGCGTGGAAAAAGAAATGAAGGAAGCAGACAGAGAAAATGGAGGTTTTTGTTCATAAATGAAGGTGAGTGAACATACCTATATGCAGTGCATTTCACTTAAAAGTATCTTTTGCTAATTTGTGGCTCCACTTGTTTGCTATTGAATTTATTGTGGTATCAGTGGTCTCATAATCAACTATATTGATCTTCTTTATGTAGCGAACGACTACAATTGTATATTCTTTCATAACCTGAACTAGGGCTCTATTACTTGGCCTCCTAACAACCCATTGGTTCCTTTCATGAACGTTGCACCTGAGGTCTTCTGGGCTACCCATTTGTCGACATCCTGGATGCTCCAGGGCTCCATTACTTTGCCTCCTAACAACCCATTGATTCCTTTCATGAACATTGCACTTGAGGTCTTCTGGGCTACCCATTCGTCAACATCCTAGATGCTCCAGAATGCTACTCCTAGGGCACACTAGTTCTAGCCCTCTGGGCTGGCCTTTAATCCTTCAGACCTCAACCCTTGGGGCTTCGAAAATTACCCACACACAGTGAACACCATGATTAATCTAGGGCTTCCAAGACTGACCATTCTTCCGCAATTTGTCTCCTTAAGTTGTCTAGATCTAGGACTATTCCAAACAACCCACCAAAAATGATAAGATGCGTTCTAAAGGGCTTGCAAAATTACCCATACACAGTCAACACCATGACTAATCTAGGGTTTCCAAGGCTTCCCTTTCTTCTGCAATTTGTCTCCTTAAATTTTCTAGATCTAGGGCAATTCTAATCAAAGCACCAACACTGTGTCATATCAAACTTCTACCCACAACAAAGACTAATATGCCTCCATTTTTAGGTTCTCAACTGTCTTCATTCATCACAGATCTCAACTATTCTTTCATTGAGATTTGGATAGACCATAGGATGGATCCCTGCATATGAAGAAGCCCAAACAACCCTCCAACCTTAGCAATTTATCTCCTTGAGGACATTGCCACTTAGACTCTCAGCAACCACAGTTCTGGGCATTTTATTGACTGATATCCAGGGATTGCTAAAGATCTCTGCGGAGACTTACCTTTGACTTGCGGTACCCTTATTCCAACCCTGTACTTGTTGCATTAGTCCTCTAAGGCATGCGGCGTTACTCCAACTTTCCTCTGATCCTCATAGCGTACCACGACTAATCTAGGGCTTCCAAGGCTGCCCTTTCTTCTGCTATTTGTCTCCTTGAATTGTCCAGGTCCAGAGCTATTCCAAACGACCCAACAACAATGATAAGATGTGTTCTACGTCCCTGTTATTGGGGGTAATTGCAACCGTTATTCAAACCTTTGAACATACCTCTTTTCCTTTACTACATCACCCTTCTCGTTGTCATTCCATCTCAAACTTCTACCCACGACAAAGAGTTATCTGCCTCAATTTCTAGGGTCTCGACCCTTTTCATTCATCGTAGATCTCAGTGATTTTCTTTCACTGAGATTTGGACAGACCATAGGATTTCTCCCTGCATAGGAAGAAGCCCGAGCTAGGGTATATCAAAATTGTTGCCCAAACCCTGACGAACAACCCTCCAACCTGAGCAATCTATCTACTTGAGGAATTTGCCACTTAGCCTATAAGCAACCATGGTTCTGGGCATTTTCTTGACTGATATCCTAGCCCTCGTTACAGATCTCCGCGGTCCCAAATCTAGGGTTACCTCAGACCTGCTGTACTGTTGTTCTGGCCATGTAATTTTTTGCATTTGTTGTCTAAGGCATGGAGCATTACTCCAACTTTCCTCCAATCCTCACAATGTACCACGACTAATCTACGGCTTCGAAGGATTTCCTTTCTTCTGTAATTTGTCTCCTTAAATTGTCCATATCTAGGGCTATTCCAAACAACCCACCAACAATGATAAGGTGTGTTCTATATCCCTATTCTTGGGGCTTATTCAAACCTTTGAACACATCTGGCGGGTCCTCTTGCCTCCCAATCTATTCATCACTGCACTTGCATCTTCAGCTGCCACTATTAATGATCACAACTCCTTTTGTGTCGTTGAACTGTGGCTCACAGATTTGCCCACTAGCAGCCTTCTAGTTCCATTATGAAGTTTTTTCCTTGGGTATTTTGGATCTGCCCTCTTGTCAACCATATGGCAGCTTTAATAAGTTGAAGTAGGGCTGCATTACTCTTCCTCCTAATAGCCCACCGATTCCTTTCATGAACATTGTACATTAGTTCTTCTAAACTACCCTCTTGTCAATGTCTTGGATGCACCAAAATGCTATCCCTAGGGCACACCAAAACTAGCCCTCTTGGCTTCCCTTTCATCCTTCAATGCTCAACCCTTAGGGCTTCCAAAATTACCCATTCACAGTCAACACCATGACTAATCTAGGGCTTCCAAGACTGCTTTTTCTTCTGTAATTTGTCTCCTTAAATTGTCTAGATCTAAGACTATTCCAAACAACCCACCAACAGTCATAAGATGTGCTCTAAAGGGTTTCCAAAATGACCCATAGACAGTCAACACCATGACTAATCTAGGTCTTTCAAGGCTACGCTTTCTTCTGCAATTTGTCTCCTTAAATTGTCTGTATTTAGGGCTATTCCAAACAACCCACAAATAGTGATAAGATGTGCTCTTACTCCACAACATACGCACACCCCCACAAAATGTACACTAGAGAGGAGGATGGTAAGGTCGAGCTAGCAGGCATACTGACCTTTTAACTAATTCACTGTTGTGTTAATGGAAAACACTACTGCCCTGTGACCTCTATGATTTTGGGTGTTCAATAAATTTAAAATATGCTTAGCTTAGCATCTAATTTAGAAAAATCATATATTTTTATATGTAGTGTGGAATATAAATGGACTGGAACGAAGTTGGATGACAAGTTCATGCCTTCAACTCTCTTGTTTTACTTTTATTAAATTTCTAATAGTTTATTTTGCATTACAGAAGATGGATACATGAAATACAAAATGGATTATCTTCTTTTATATAACAAAGCTCAAAGACAAGTATGTTTCATGATCAATTATTATATTGAATTCTCTAGTCTAAATTGTATATGGATTCTAATAACTTATTATGTACCCTTTGTAGATGTCTTGTTTTGGTGAGCACGAGTAAATGGAATACAAAATGGAGTGTTTATCATTATAGAACAAACTCTAGAGCAGGTTTGTTTGCTATTATGAATAATTATTGGCTTTGTAATATGCTTACCATTACTATCTATGTGTGGATATTAATGTTATTCACCCCACTTTTTTTTCTTTTTAGCGGAGGGGAGGAGACTACAGTAGAGATAATGTGAAAAGGTGAAGATTGCAATTTTATGTTTGTTGTCTACACGTTTTGGTTTTTTTTTAGTTTCAGTAGAGTCATGCTTTTTGGTTGTACTCATTTCTTGTAGTTTGGTCTTGGTTTTGTTTATTGGATGTGCAATAGGAAATGAAGGGAATAAGAAGAGAAAATCAAAGGGATAAGATGGAGGTTCTCTTTCATAAATGAAGGTGAATCACCCTAACTATATGCAATGCATTTCACTCACAATTATCTTTTGCTCATTTTTGAATCCATTTGCTTGCTTTTCAATTTATTATATGTTTTGTATGTGTTCTCACACTCAACTATATCAACCTGCTTTGTGTAATAAGCAACCACAATTGTATAGTCTATGGAGGTCAAGGTGAAGATATCCTCAATGTAGCTTGGACGATTGGTGAGCCATATTTTTCTCCCACATAAGAATTTTATCCTTTAATCTACTGAAATATTTGTTTTTTCGAATCGATTTGTCTTTTTGTCGAGTCTTTAGGGTAGTATGATTTTTGTTAATGCTTGTGAGATTTTCCAAGAACTTTGATACGGAATAAAAGGAAATGTTATATTGAGGTTCACGATTTCAGGGCTTATTGTTCATGGTTGTTGTTGCTATAATATTAGCTAAGGGCGAACAGGTATGTGTGTGATTAATTTATGGCTCTAGTACATCTAGTTTATAAAATTTATATTTTTTGAGATATAGCATAGAATATAACTAGACTTGAACTAATTTGCATGCAAGTGCATACCTTCAAATTCTCTAGTTTAAATGCTACTAGAAATCTAATATTTTATTCTATATCTAGTGCAAATTGCTTGTTCCATTGAGCATGAATACATGAAATACAAAATGGACTCTCCCCTTTTATATAACAATCTTAAAGAAAGGTGTGTTTCTTTTTACAATTAATTATTGTGTTCAACACTTTAATTTAACTTATATAACGATTCTAATATCTTATTTTGTATCTATTGTAGATGGCTTGTTTTGATGAGCACGAGCAAGTGAAATACAAAAGAGAGTGTCCATCATTATAAAACAAACTCTACAAGAGGTGCGTTTCCTATTAGGAATAATTATTGGTTTTGAAATATGCTTACCATTATTAACTGTGTGTATATTTTAACCTTATTCAACCCATTTTTTTTTTCTTTCAACAGAGGAGAGCATATTGTAGGAGAGATGATGTGTAAAGGGGATATTTGCAATTTTTCTTTGTTCTTGTTTGCATGTTTTGTTTTCGGAGTTTGAGCATGGCCATGCTTTGAGTTGTAGTCGTTTTCTTGTTTTTAATTTTTAATTTTTTTGGGTTAATTTTTGAGGATTGGTCTTGGTGTTATTTGTTGGGTGTGTTGTACTCGTTTTCCTTTGTTTTCACGTCTTTTGTCATTTGGGCTTGGTTTCATTTGTTGGGTGTTGAGAAAGAAATGAAGCAGACAGAGAAAGAAATGAAGGGAGCAAACAAAGAAAATGGAGGTTTTTGTTCATAAATGAAGGTGAGTGAACATACCTTACATTTCACTTAAAAGTATCTTTTGCTAATTTGTGGCTCCACTTTTTTGTTATTGAATTTATTGTGTTATCAATGGTCTCATAATCAACTATATTGATCTCCTTTATGTAGCGGATGACTGCAATTGTATACTCTATAAAGGTCCATTGGTGAAGATACACTTGAAGTTCTACAAACTTGGCACAAAGGATGGGTGAGTCATACTTTTCTCCTAATAAATACTATTGTCATTTAGTACACTGAAATATTTTCTTTTTGCACAACGATATCTCTTTCATAAGCTGAACTAGGGCTCCATTACTCTGCCTCCTAACAAAGCATTGGTTCCTTTCATGTACGTTGCACTCAAGGTCTTCTAGGCTACCCATTTTTCAACATCCTGGATCCTCCAGAATGCTACTCCTAGGGCACTCTAGTTCTCGCCCTCTTGGTTGGCCTTTAATCCTTCAGACCTCAACCCTTGGGGCTTCAAAAATTACCCATACAAAGTGAACACCATGACTAATCTAGGGCTTGTAAGAATGACCATTCTTCCGCAATTTGTCTCCTTAAATTGTCCAGATCTTGGGCCATTCCAAACAACCCACCAACAGTGATAATATGTGTTCTAAAGGGCTTGCAAAATTACCCAGACACAGTCAACACCATGACTAATCTAGGGTTTCCAAGGCTACCCTTTTTTCTACAATTTGTCTCCTTAAATTTTCCAAATCTAGGGCTATTCTAAACAACGCAGCAACATTGTGTCATCTCAAGCTTCTACCCACAACAAAGACTCATCTTCCTCCATTTCTAGGGTCTCGACCGTGTTCATTCATCACAGATCTCAACTATTATTTCACTGAGATTTGGATAGACCATAGGGTGGATCCTTGCATATGCAGAAGTCCCATCCACCCTCCAACCTTAGCCATTTATCTCCTTGAGGACGTTGCCACTTAGCCTCCGAGCAACCACAGTTCTGGGCATTTTATTGACTGATATCCAAGCCTAGCTAAAGATCTTCGTGGCCCCAAATCTAGGTTTACCTCAAACTTGCGGTACCATTCTTCCAACCCTGTACTTGTTGCATTGGCCCTCTAAGGCATGCGGTGTTACTCCAACTTTCCTCTAGTCCTCACGACATACCACGACTAATCTAGGGCTTCCAAGGCTGCCCTTTCTTCTGCAATTTGTCTCCTTAAATTGTCTTGGTCTAGGGCTATTCCAAACATCCCAACAACAATGATAAGATGTGTTCTATGTCCCTGTTCTTGGGGCTAATTCCAACTGTTATTCAAAACTTTGAACATACCTCTTTTGCTTTATTACATCACCCTTCTCGCAGTCATTCCATCTCAAACATATACCCAAGACAAAGAGTTATCTGCCTCTCTTTCTAGGGTCTCGACCCTTTCATTCATTGCAGATCTCGGCTAGTTTCTTTCACTGATATTTGGACAGACCATAGGATGGCTCCTTGTATAGGAAGAAGCTCCGCTTGGCCTATAAGCAACCACGATTTTGGGCATTTTCTTGACTGATATCTGAGCCCTCGTTATATATCTTTGCGGCCCCAAATTTAGGGTTACCTCAGACCTGTGATACTGTTCTTCTGGCCATGTACTTTCTTGCATTTGTCATCTAAGGCATGCTGTGTTACTCCAACTTTCCTCCAATCCTCACATTGTACCACGACTAATCTACGACTTCGAAGGATGCCCTTTCTTCTGCAATTTGTCTCCTTAAATTGTCCATATCTAGGGCTATTCCAAACAACCCACCAACAATGATAAGATGCGTTCTATATCCCTATTCTTGGGGCTTATTCAAACCTTTGAACACATCTGGTGGGTCCTCTAGCCTCTCAATCTGTTGATCACTACACTTGCATCTTCAGCTGCCACAATCAATGATCACAACTCCTTTTGTGTCATTGAACTTTGGCTCACGGATTTGCCCACTCGCAGCCTTCTAGCTCCATTATGAAGTTTTTTCCTTGGGTATTTTGGATCTGCCCTCTTGTCAACCATATGGCAGCTTTAATAAGTTGAAGTAGGGCTGCATTACTCTTCCTCCTAACAGCCCACCGATTCCTTTCGTGAACGTTGTATACTAGTTCTTCTAGACTACCCTCTTGTCAACGTCCTGGATGCCCCAAAATGCTATCCCTAGGGCACACCAATTCTAGCCCTCTTGGCTTCCCTTTCATCCTTCAATGCTCAACCCTTAGGGCTTCCAAAATTACCCTTTCACAATCAACACCATCACTAATCTAGGGCTTCCAAGGCTTCCCTTTCTTCCGTAATTTGTGTTCTTGAATTGTCCAAATCTAAGGCTATTCGAAACAACCCACCAACAGTGATAAGATGTGCTCTACAAAAGATGGATACATGAAATACAAAATGGATTATCTTCTTTTATATAACAAAGCTCAAAGACAAGTATGATTCTTGTCATTATTAATTATTCCACTCAATTCTCTAGTTTATATTGTATATTGATTCTAATATCTTATTATGTATCTATTGTAGATGTCTTGCATTGGTGAGCACAAGTAAGTCGAATACAAAATGGAGTGTTTATCGTTATACAACAAACTCTGGAGGAGGTGTGTTTGCTATTATGAGTAATTATTGGCTTTGAAATATGCTTACCATTACTATCTATGTGTGGATATTAATGTTATTCACCCCACTTTTTTCTCTTTTCAGCTGAGGAGTGGAGACTGCTGTAGAGATAATGTGCAAAGGGGAAGTTTGCAATTTTATGTTTGTTGTCTACATGTTTTGCTTTTGTTGAGTTTGAGCATAGCCATGCTTTTTATTGTACTCATTTCTTGTAGTTTGGTCTTGGTTTTGTACAAGAAGAGAAAATCAAAGAGATAACATGGAGGTTCTCATTCGTAAATGAAGGTGAATCACTGTAACTATATGCAATGCATTTGACTTACAATTATCTTTTGCTCATTTTTGAATCCATTTGCTTGCTTTTCAATTTATTATATGTTTTGTATGTGGTCTCACACGCAACTATATCAATCTACTTTGTGTAGTGAGCAACCACAATTGTATAGTCTATGGAGGTGAAGGTGAAGATATCCTAGACATTCTGCCAACGCAGCTTGGACGATTGGTGAGCCATATTTTTCTCGTACATCAGAATTTTGTTCTTTAATCGACTGAAATATTTGATTTTTCGAATCGATTTATTTTTGTTGTTGTGTCTTCAGGGTAGTATGATCTTGTTAATGGTTGTGAGATTTTCCAAGAACTTTGATACGGAATAAAGCGGAATGTTATATTGAGGTTCACAATTTCAGGGCTTATTGTTCATGGATGTTGTTGCTATAACATTAGCTAAGGGCGAACAGGTATGTGTATGATTAATTTATGGCTCTAGTAGATCTAGTTTATAAAATTTATATTTTTTTGAGATATAGCATAGAATATAGCTAGACTTGAACTAATTTGCATGACAAGTACATACCTTCAAGTTCTCTACTTTAAATGTTATTAGAAATCTAATATTTTATTGTATGTCTAGTGCAAATGCTTGTTCCATTGAGCATGAATACATGAAATACAAAATGGACTCTCCCCTTTTATATAACAATCTTAAAGAAAGGTGTGTTTCTTTTTACGTTTAATAATTGTGTTCAACACTTTAATTTAACTTATATAATGATTCTAATATCGTATTTTGTATCTATTGTAGATGGCTTGTTTTGATGAGCACGAGCAAGTGGAATACAAAAGAGAGTGTCCATCATTATAAAACAAACTGTAAAGGAGGTGCGTTTTCTATTATGAATAATTATTGGTTTTGAAATATGCTTACCATTGTTAATTGTTTGTATATTTTAACCTTATTCAACCCACTTTTTTTCCTTTCAACATAGGAGAACACATTGTAGGAGAGATGATGTGTAAAGGGGATATTTGCAATTTTTTTTTGTTCTTGTTTGCATGTTTTGTTTTTGGAGTTTGAGCATGGCCATACTTTGAGTTGTACTCATTTTCTTGTATTTTTTTTTTGGCTTAATTTTTGTAGATTGGTCTTGGTTTTATTTGTTGGGTTTGTTGTACTCATTTTCCTTTATTTTTACGTTTTTTGTCATTTGGTATTGGTTTCATTTGTTGGGTATGGAAAAAGCAATGACGTAGACAGAGAACAAAATGAAGGAAGCAGACAGAAAATGGAGGTTTTTGTTCATAAATGAAAGTGAGTGAACATACCTATATGCAGTGCATTTCACTTAAAAGTATATTTTGCTAACTTGTGGCTCCACTTGTTTGCTATTGAATTTATTGTGTTATCAATGGTCTCATAATCAACTATATTGATCTTCTTTATGTAGCTAATGACTACAATTGTATATTCTACAAAGGTCCAGTGGTGAAGATACACTAGAAATTCTACAAACTTGGCACAAAGAATGGGTGAGCCATACTTTTCTCCTACAAAATACTATTGTCATTTAGTACACTGAAATATTTGCTTTTTTCAAAACGATATATCTTTCATAAGCTGAACTAGGGCTCCATTACTCTGCCTCCTAACAACCCATTGATTCCTTTCATGAACATTGCACTTGAGGTCTTCTAGGCTACCCATTTTTCAACATCCTGGATGCTCTGGAATGCTACTCCTAGGGCACACTAGCTCTAGCCTTCTTGGCTGGCCTTTAATCCTTCCGACCTCAACCCTTGGGGCTTCGAAAATTACCCATACATAGTGAACACCATGACTAATCTAGGGCTTCCAAGACTGACCATTCTTCCGCAATTTGTCTCCTTAAATTGTCCAGATCTAGGGCTATTCCAAACAACCCACCAACAGTGATAAGATGCGTTCTAAAAGGCTTGCAAAATTACCCATACACAGTCAACCCCATGACTAATCTAGGGTTTCCAGGTTGCCCTTTCTTCTGCAATTGTCTCCTAAAATTTTCCAGATCTAGGGCTATTCTAAAAAACACACCAACACTGTGTCATCTCAAACTTCTACCCACAACCAAGAATCATCTGCCTCCATTTCTAACGTCTCGACTGTCTTAATTCATCACAAATCTCGACTATTCTCTCACTGAGATTTGGATAAACCATAGGATGGATCCTTGCATATGAAGAAGCCCCAACAACCCTCCAACCTTAGCAATTTATCTCCTTGAGGACGTTGCCACTTAGCCTCCAAGCGACCACAGTTCTGGCCATTTTATTGACTGATATCCAGGCCATGCTAAAGATCTCTGCGGCCCCAAATCAGGGCTTACCTCACACCTGCGGTACCCTTCTTCCAACCATGTACTTGTTGCATTGGTCCTCTAAGGCATGCGGCGTTACTCCAACTTTCCAATAATCCTCATGGCGTACCATGACTAATCTAGGTCTTCCAAGGTTGCCCTCTCTTCTGCCATTTGTCTCCTTAAATTGTCTAGGTCAAGGGCTATTCCAAACAACCCAACATTAATGATAAGATGTGTTCTATGTCCCTTTTATTGGGGCTAATTGCAACTGTTATTCAAACCTTTGAACATACCTCTTTTCCTTTACTACATCACCCTTCTCGTTGGCATTCCATCTTAAACTTCTGCTCACGACAAAGAGTTATCTGCCTCCCTTTCTAGGGTCTCGACCCTTTTAATTCATTGCAGATCTCGGAAATTTTCTTTCACTGAGATCTGGATAGACCATAGGATGGCTCCCTGCATAGGAAGAAGCCCAAACTAGGGTATATCAAAATTGTTGCCCAAACTGTCACGAACAACCCTCCAACCTTAGCAATTTATCTACTTGAGGAATTTTCCACTTAGCCTATAAGCAACCACGGTTCTAGGCATATTCTTGACTGATATCCTGGCACTCGTTATAGATCTTTGCAGCCCCAAATTTAGGGTTACCTTAGAACTGTGGTACTGTTCTTCTCGCCATGTACTTTCTTGCATTTGTCCTATAAGGCATGTGGCATTACTCCAACTTTCCTCCAATCCTCACAATGTACCACGACTAATCTACGGCTTCGAAGGATGCCCTTTCTTCTCCAATTTATCTCCTTAAATTGTCCATATCTAGGGCTATTCCAAACAACCCACCAACAATGATAAGATGCGTTCTATATCCCTATTCTTGGTGCTTATTCAAACCTTTGAACACATCTGGCGGGTTCTCTTGCCTCCCAATCTGTGGACCACTGCACTTGCATCTTTAGCTGCCACTATCAATGATCACAACTCCTTTGTGTCGTTGAACTTTGGCTCACGGATTTGCCCACTAGCAGCCTTCTAGTTCCACTTTGAAGTTTTTTCCTTGGGTATTTTGGATCTACCCTCATGTCAACCATATGGCACCTTTAATAAGCTGAAGTAGGGTTGCATTACTCTTCCTCCTAACAGCCCACCAATTGCTTTCATGAACATTGTACACTAGTTCGTCTAGACTACCCTCTTGTCAATGTCCTGAATGCCCCAAAATGCTATTCCTAGGGCACACCAAATCTAGCCCTCTTGGCTTCCCTTTCATCCTTTAATGCTTAACCCTTCGGGCTTCCAAAATTACCCTTTCACAGTCAACACCAATCTAGGGCTTCCAAGACTTCCCTTTCTTCCGTAATTTGTCTCCTTAAATTTTCCAGATCTAAGGCTATTCCAAACAACCCACCAACAGTGATAAGATGTGCTCTGAAGGGCTTCCAAAATGACCCATACACAGTCAACACCATGACTAATCTAGGGCTTCGAAGGCTGCCCTTTCTTCTGCAATTTGTCTCCTTAAATTGTCCATATTTAGGGCTATTCCAAACAACCCGCCAATAGTGATAAGATGTGCTCTTGCTCCGCGACACATGCACTCCTGCACAAAATGTACCCTAGAGAGGAGGATGGTAAGGTCGAGCTAGCAGGCATACCGACCTTTCAACTAATCAGCCGCTGTGTTAATGGAAAACACTATTGCCTTGTGACCTCTATGATTTTGGGTGTTCAATAAATTTAAAATATGCTTAGCTTAGCAGCCAGTTTAGAAAATTCATATACTTTTAGATATAGTGTGGAATATAAATGGACTGGAATGAAGTTGGATGACAAGTTCATGCCTTCAACTCACTTGTTTTACTTTTTTTTGAAATTCTAATAGTTATTTTGCATTACAGAAGATGGATACATGAAATACAAAATGGATTATCTTCTTTTATATTACAAAGCTCAAAGACAAGTATGTTTCACGTCCTGATTAATTATTCCACTCAATTCTCTAGTTTAAATTGTATATGGATTCTAATATCCTATTATGTATGTGTTCAAGATGTCTTGTTTAGTATATGAATTCTAATACCTTATTATGTATTTGTTGTAGATGTCTTGTTTTGGTGAGCACGAGTAAGTGGAATACAAAATGGAGTGTTTATCGTTATACAACAAACTTTAGAGGAGGTGTGTTTGTTATTATGAATAATTATTGGCTTTGAAATATGCTTACCATTACTATCTATGTTTGGATATTAATGTTATTCACCCCACTTTTTTCTCTTTTTAGCGGAGGAGAGGAGATTGCAGTAGAGATAATGTGCAAAGGGGAAGTTTGCAATTTTATGTTTGTTGTCTACATTTTTTGTTTTTGTTGAGTTTGAGAATATCCATGCTTTTTGTTGTACTCATTTCTTGTAATTTGGTCTTGGTTTTGTTTATTGGATGCGCAATAGGAAATGAAGTCAACAAGAAGAGAAAATCAAAGAGATAAGATGGAGGTTCTCATTCATAAATGAAGATGAATCACCCTAACTATATGCAATGCATTTCACTCACAATTATCTTTTGCTCATTTTTTAATCCATTTGCTTGCTTTTCAATTTATTATATGTTTTGTATGTGACCTCACACTCAACTATATCGATCTGCTTTGTGTAGTGAGCAACCACAATTGTATAGTCTATGGAAGTCAAGGTGAAGATATCCTAGACATTCTGCCAACGCAGCGTGGACGATTGGTGAGACATATTTTTCTCCTACATCAAAATTTTGTTCTTTAATCTGCTGAATTATTTGATTTTTCGAATCGATTTATCTTTTTGTCGTGTCTTCAAGGTAGTATGATCATGTTAATGGTTGTGAGATTTTCCAATAATTTTGATATGGAATAAAGCGAAATGTTATATTGAGGTTCACAATTTCAGGGCTTATTGTTCATGGCTGTTGTTGTTGTAACATTAGCTAAGGGCGAACAGGTATGTGTATGATTAATTTATGGCTCTAGTACATCTAGTTTATAAAATTTATATTTTTTTGAGATATAGCATAGAATATAACTAGACTTGAACTAATTTGCATGACAAGTGCATGCCTTCAAGTTCTCTAGTTTAAATGGTATTAGAAATGTAATATTTTATTGTATATCTAGTGCAAATTGCTTGTTCCATTGAGGATGAATACATGAAATGCAAAATGGACTCTCCCCTTTTATATAACAATCTTAAAGAAAGGTATGTTTCTTTTTACAATTAATTATTGTGTTCAACACTTTAATTATACTTATATAACGATTCTAATATCTTATTTTGTATCTGTTGTAGATGGCTTGTTTTGATGAGCACGAGTAAGTGGAATACAAAAGAGAGTGTCCATCGTTATAAAACAAACTGTAAAGTAGGTGCGTTTCCTATTATGAATAATTATTGTTTTTGAAATATGCTTACTATTATTAATTGTTTGTATATTTTAACCTTATTCAACCCACTTTTTTTCCTTTCAGCAGAGGAAAACACATTGTAGGAGAGATGATGTGTAAAGGAGATATTTGCAATTTTTCTTTGTTCTTGTTTGCGTGTTTTGTTTCTGGAGTTTGAGCATGGCCATGCTTTGACTTGTACTCATTTTCCTATTTTTTATTTTTATTTTTTTTGGCTTGATTTTTGTAGATTGGTCTTGGTTTTATTTGTTGGGTGAGTTGTACTCGTTTTCCTTTGTTTTTACGTTTTTTGTCGTTTGGTCTTGGTTTCATTTGTTGGGTGTGGGAAAAGAAATGAAGCAGATAGAGAACGAAATGAAGGAAGCAGACAGAGAAAATGGAGATTTTGTTCATAAATGAAGGTGAGTGAACATACCTATAAGCAGTGCATTTCACTTAAAAGTATATTTTGCTAACTTGTGGCTCCACTTGTTTGCTATTGAATTTATTGTGTTATCAATGGTCTCATAATCAACTATATTGATCTTCTTTATGTAGTGAACGACTACAATTGTATATTCTACAAAGGTCCAGTGGTGAAGATACATTAGAAATTCTACAAACTTGGCACAAAGGATGGGTGAGCCATACTTTTCTCCTACAAAATACTATTGTCATTTAGTACACTGAAATATTTGCTTTTTGCACAACGATATATCTTTCATAAGCTGAACTAGGGCTCCATTACTCTGCCTCCTAACAACCCATTGATTCCTTTCATGAACATTGTACTTGAGGTCTTCTAGGCTACCCATTTGTCAACATCCTGGATGCTCCGGAATGCTCCTCCTAGGGCACACTAGTTCTAGCCTTCTTGGTTGGCCTTTAATTCTTCAGACCTCAACCCTTGGGGCTTCGAAAATTACCCATACAAAGTGAACACCATGACCAATCTAGGGCTTGCAAGACTGACCATTCTTCTGCCATTTGTCTCCTTAAATTGTCCAGATCTAGGGCTATTCCAAACAACCCACCAACAACGATAAGATGTGTTCTAAAAGGCTTGCAAAATTACCCATACATAGTCAACACCATGACTAATGTAGGGTTTCCAGGTTGCCCTTTCTTCTGCAATTTGTCTCCTCAAATTTTCCAGATCTAGGGCTATTCTAAAAAATGCACCAACACTGTGTCATCTCAAACTTCTACCCACAACCAAAACTCATCTGCCTCCATTTCTAGGGTCTCGACTGTCTTCATTCATCACAGATCTCGACTATTCTCTCACTGAGATTTGGATAAACCATAGGATGGATCCCTGCATATGAAGAAGCCCCAACAACCCTCCAACCTTAGCAATTTATCTCCTTGAGGACGTTGCCACTTAGCCTCCAAGAGACCACAATTCTGGCCATTTTATTGACTGATATCCAGGCCTTGCTAAAGATCTCTCGGCCCCAAATCAGGGCTTACCTCACACCTGTGGTACCCTTCTTCCAACCCTGTACTTGTTGCATTGGTCCTCTAAGACATGCGGCATTACTCCAACTTTCCAATAATCCTCATGGAATACCACGACTAATCTAGGTCTTCCAAGGTTGCCCTATCTTCTGCAATTTGTCTCCTTAAATTGTCCAGATCTAGGACTATTCCAAACAACCCAACAACAATGATAAGATGTGTTCTATGTCCCTTTTAATGGGGCTAATTTCACCTGTTATTCAAACCTTTGAACATACCTCTTTTCCTTTACTACATCACCCTTCTTGTTGTCATTCCATCTCAAACTTCTGCCCACGACAAAGAGTTATCTACCTCCCTTTCTAGGGTCTTGACCATTTTCATTCATCGCAGATCTCAGCAATTTTCTTTCACTGAGATTTGGACAGACCATAGGATGGCTCCTTGCATAGGAAGAAGCCCAAACTAGGGTATATCAAAATTTTTGCCCAAACCGTCATGAACAACCCTCCAACCTTAGCAATCTATTTACTTGAGGAATTTGCCACTTAGCCTATAAGCAACCACGGTTCTGGGCATATTCTTGACTGATATCCTAGCCCTCGTTACAGATCTCTGCGGTCCCAAATTTAGGGTTACCTCAGACCTGTGGTACTGTTCTTCTGGCCATGTACTTTCCTGAATTTGTCCTATAAGGCATGCAGCGTTACTCCAACTTTCCTCCAATCCTCACAATGTACCATGACTAATCTATGGCTTCGAAGGATGCCCTTTCTTCTGCAATTTGTCTCCTTAAATTGTCCATATCTAGGGCTATTCCAAACAACCCACCAACAATGTTAAGATGTGTTCTATATCCCTATTTTTGGGGCTTATTCAAACCTTTGAACACATCTAGCGGGTCCTCTTGCCTCCTAATATGTTGATCACTGCACTCGCATCTTCAGTTGCCACTATCAATGATCACAACTCCTTTTGTGTCGTTGAACTTTGGCTCACGGATTTGCCCACTAGCAGCATTCTAGTTCCACTTTAAAGTTTTTTCCTTGGCTATTTTGGATCTGCCCTCTTGTCAACCATATGGCACCTTTAATAAGCTGAAGTAGGGCTACATTACTCTTCCTCCTAACAGCCCACCGATTCCTTTCATGAACGTTGTACACTAGTTCATCTAGACTACCCTCTTGTCAACGTCCTGGATACCCCAAAATGCTATTCCTAGGGCACACCAAATCTAGCCCTCTTGGCTTCCCTTTGATCCTTCAATGCTCAACCCTTCGGGCTTCCAAAATTACCATTCACAGTCAACACCAATCTAGGGCTTCCAAGACTTCCCTTTCTTTCGTAATTTGTCTCCTTAAATTGTCCAGATCTAAGGCTATTCCGAACAACCCACCAACAATGATAAGATGTGCTCTGAAGGGCTTCCAAAATAACTCATACACAATCAAAACCATGACTGATCTAGGGCTTCAAAGGCTGCCCTTTCTTCTGCAATTTGTCTCCTTAAATTTTCCATATTTAGGGCTATTCCAAACAACCCACCAAGAGTGATAAGATGTGCTCTTGCTCCACAACACACGCACACACCCACAGAATGTACCCTAGAGAGGAGGATGGTAAGGTCGAGCTAGTGGACATACTGACATTTCAACTAATCAGCCGCTGTGTTAATCGAAAACACTACTGCCTTCTAACCTCTATGATTTTGGGTGTTCAATAAATTTAAAATATGCTTAGCTTAGCAACCAGTTTAGAAAATTCATATACTTTTAGATATAGTGTGGAATATAAATGGACTGGAATGAAGTTGGATGACAAGTTCATGCCTTCAATTCTCTTGTTTTACTTTTATTAAAATTCTAATAGTTATCTTGCATTACAGAAGATGGATACATGAAATAAAAAATGGATTATCTTCTTTTTATATAACAAAGCTCAAAGACAAGTATGTTTCATGTCATGATCAATTATTCCACTCAATTCTCTAGTTTAAATTGTATATGGATTCTAATATCCTATTATGTATGTGTTGAAGATGTCTTGTTTTGTATATGGATTCTAATACCTTATTATGTATCTGTTGTAGATGTTTTGTTTTGGTGAGCACGAGTAAGTGGAATACAAAATGGATTGTTCATCGTTATACAACAAACTCTAGAGGAGGTGTGTTTGTTATTATGAATAATTATTGGCTTTGAAATATGCTTAACATTACTATCTATGTTTGGATATTAATGTTATTCACCCCACTTTTTTCTCTTTTTAGCGGAGGAGAGGAGACTGCAGTAGAGATAATGTGCAAAGGGGAAGTTTGCAATTTTATGTTTGTTGTATACATGTTTTGTTTTTGTTGAGTTTGAGAATAGCCATGCTTTTTGTTGTACTCATTTCTTGTGGTTTGGTCTTGGTTTTGTTTATTGGATGTGCAATAGGAAATGAAGTCAACAAGAAGAGAAAATCAAAGAGATAAGATGGAGTTTCTCATTCATAAATGAAGATGAATCATCCTAACTATATGCAATGCATTTGACTCACAATTATCTTTTGCTCATTTTTTAATCCATTTGCTTGCTTTTCAATTTATTATATGTTTTGTATGTAGCCTCACGCTCAACTATATCGATCTGCTTTGTGTAGTGAGCAACCACAATTGTATAGTCTATGGAGGTCAAGGTAAAGATATCCTAGACATTCTGCCAACGCAGCTTGGACGATTGGTGAGCCATATTTTTCTCCTACATCAGAATTTTGTTCTTTAATCTACTGAATTATTTGATTTTTCGAATCGATTTATCTTTTTGTCGTGTCTTTAGGGTAGTATGATCTTGTCAATGGTTGTGAGATTTTCCAATAACTTTGATACGGAATAAAGCGAAATGTTATATTGAGGTTCACAATTTCAGGTCTTATTGTTCATGGCTGTTGTTGCTATAACATTAGCTAAGGGCGAACAGGTATGTGTATGATTAATTTATGGCTCTAGTACATCTAGTTTATAAAATTTGTATTTTTTTGAGATATAGCATAGAATATAACTAGACTTTAACTAATTTGCATGACAAGTGCATGCCTTCAAGTTCTCTAGTTTAAATGGTATTAGAAATCTAATATTTTATTGTATATCTAGTGCAAATTGCTTGTTCCATTGAGCATGAATACATGAAATGCAAAATTGGCTCTCCCCTTTTATATCACAATCTTAAAGAAAGGTGTGTTTCTTTTTACAATTAATTATTGTGTTCAACACTCTAATTTAACTTATATAACGATTCTAATATCTTATTTTGTATCTGTTGTAGATGGCTTGTTTTGATGAGCACGAGCAAGTGGAATACAAAAGAGAATGTCCATCTTTATAAAACAAACTGTAAAGGAGGTGCGTTTCCCATTATGAATAATTATTGATTTCGAAATATGCTTAGCATTATTAATTGTTTGTATATTTTAACCTTATTCAACCCACCAACAGTGATAAGATGCATTCTAAAGGGCTTGCAAAAATACACATACACAGTCGACACCATTACTAATCTAGGGTTTCCAGGCTGCCCTTTCTTCTGCAATTGTCTCTTTAAATTTTCCAGATCTAGGGCTATTCTAAACAATGCACCAACACTGTGTCATCTCAAACTTCTACCCACAACAAAGACTTATCTGCCTCCATTTCTAGGGTCTCGACCGTCTTCATTTATCAAACATCTCGACCATTCTCTCATTGAGTTTTGGATAGACCATAGGATGGATCCCTGCATATGAAGAAGCCCCAACAATGCTCTAACCTTAGCAATTTATCTCCTTGAGGACGTTGCCACTTAGCCTCCAAGGGACCACAGTTCTTGCCATTTTATTGATTTATATCCAGGCCTTGCTAAAGATCTTTGCGGCCCCAAATCTGGGCTTACCTCATACCTGCGGTACCCTTCTTCCAACCTTGTACTTGTTGCATTGGTCCTCTAAGGCATGCGACATTACTCCAACTTTTCACTAATCCTCATGGCATACCACGACAAATCTAGGGCTTCCAATGCTGCCCTTTCTTCTGCAATTTGTCTACTTAATTTGTCTAGGTCCAGGGCTATTCCAAACAACCCAACAACAATGATAAGATGTGTTCTATGTCCCATTTATTAAGGCTAATTGCAACTGTTATTCAAACCTTTGAACATACCTCTTTTCCTTTACTACATCACCCTTCTCGCTGTCATTCCATCTCGAACTTCTACCCATGAGAAAGAGTTATCTGCCTCCCTTTCTAGGGTCTCGACCCTTTTCATTCATCGCAAATCTCGACAATTTTCTTTCACTGAGAGTTGGACAGACCATAGGATGTCTCCCTGCATAGGAAGAAGCCCGAACTAAGGTATATCAAAATTGTTGCCCAAACCCTCATGAACAACCCTCCAACCTTAGCAATCTATCTACTTGAGGAATTTGCCACTTAGCCTATAAGCAACCACGGTTCTGGGCATATTCTTGACTGATATCCTAGCCCTCGTTATAAATCTCCGCGACCCCAAATTTAGGGTTACCTCAGACCTGTGGTACTGTTCTTCTGGCCATGTACTTTCTTGCATTTGTCCTATAAGGCATGCGGCGTTACTCCAACTTTGCTCCAATCCTCACAATATACCACGACTAATCTATGGCTTCGAAGGATGCCCTTTCTTCTGCAATTTGTCTCCTTAAATTGTCCATATCTTGGGCTATTCCAAACAACCCACCAACAATGATAAGATGCGTTCTATATCCCTATTCTTGGGGTTATTCAAACCTTTGAACATATCTGGCGGGTCCTCTTGCTTCCCAATCTCTTGATCACTGCACTTGCATCTTTAGCTGCCACTATCAATGATCACAACTCCTTTTGTGTCGTTGAACTTTGGCTCACGGATTTTCCCACTAGCAGCCTTCTAGCTCCACTTTGAAGTTTTTTCCTTGGCTATTTTGGATCTGCCCTCTTGTCAACCTTATGGCACCTTTAATAAGCTGAAGTAGGGTTGCATTACTCTTCCTCCTAACAGCGCATCGATTGCTTTCATGAACGTTGTACACTAGTTCGTCTAGACTATCCTCTTCTCAACATTCGAGATGCCCCAAAATGCTTTTCCTAGGGCACACCAAATCTAGCCCTCTTGGCTTCCCTTTCATCCTTTAATGCTTAACCCTTCGGGCTTCCAAAATTACCCATTCACAGTCAACACCAATCTAGGGCTTCCAAGACTTCCCTTTCTTCCGTAATTTGTCTCCTTAAATTTTCCAGATCTAAGGCTATTCCAAACAACCCACCAACGGTGATAAGATGTGCTCTGAAGGGCTTCCAAAATGACCCATACACAGTCAACACCATGACTAATCTAGGGCTTCGAAGGCTGCCCTTTCTTCTGCAATTTATCTCCTTAAATTGTCCATATTTAGGGCTATTCCAATCAACCCACCAATAGTGATAAGATGTGCTCTTGCTCCGCGACACACGCACACCTGCACAAAATGTACCCTAGAGAGGAGGATGGTAAGGTCGAGCTAGCAGGCATACTGACCTTTCAACTAATTAGCCGCTGTGTTAATGGAAAACACTACTGCCTTGTGACCTCTATGATTTTGGGTGTTCAATAAATTTAAAATATGCTTAGCTTAGCATCCAGTTTAGAAAATTCATATATTTTTAGATATAGTGTGGACTATAAATGGACTGGAATGAAGTTGGATGACAAGTTCATGCCTTCAACTCTCTTGTTTTAGTTTTATTAAAATTCTAATAGTTTATTTTGCATTACGGAAGATGGATACATGAAATACAAAATGGATTATCTTCTTTTATAAAACAAAGCTCAAAGACAAGTATGTTTCATGTCATGATTAATTATTCCACTCAATTCTCTAGTTTAAATTGTATATGGATTCTAATACCCTGATATGTATGTGTTGTAGATGTCTTGTTTTGTATATGGATTGCAATATCTTATTATGTATTTGTTGTAGATGTCTTGTTTTGGTGAGCACGAGTAAGTGGAATACAAAATGGATTGTTTATCGTTTTACAAGAAACTCTAGAGGAGGTGTGTTTGCTATTAGGAATAATTATTGGCTTTGAAATATGCTTACCATTACTATCTATGTGTGGATGTTAATGTTATTCACCCCACTTTTTTTCTCTTTTCAGCGGAGGATAGGAGACTGCAGTAGAGATAATGTGCAAAGGGGAAGTTTGCAATTTTATGTTTGTTATCTACATGTTTTGTTTTTGTTGATTTTGAGCATAACCATGCTTTTTGTTGGAGTCATTTCTTGTAGTTTGGTCTTGGTTTTGTTTATTGGATGTGCAATAGGAAATGAAGGCAACAAGAAGAGAAAATCAAAGAGATAAGATGGAGGTTCTCATTCATAAATGAAGGTGAATCACCCTAACTATATGCAATGCATTTCACTCACAATTATCTTTTGCTCATTTTTGAATCCATTTGCTTGCTTTTCAATTTATTATATGTTTTGTATGTGGTCTCTCACTCAACTATATCGATTTGCTTTGTGTAGTGAGCAACCACAATTGCATAGTCTATGGAGGTTAAGGTGAAGATATCCTAGATATTCTGCCAACGCAGCTTGGACGATTGGTGAGCCATATTTTTCTCCTACATCTGAATTTTGTTCTTTAATCGACTAAAATATTTGATTTTTCGAATCGATTTATCTTTTTGTCGTGTCTTTAGGGTAGTATGATCTTGTTAATGGTTGTGAGATTTTCCAAGAACTTTGATACGGAATAAAGCAAAATGTTATATTGAAGTTCACAATTTTAGGGCTTATTGTTCATGCCTGTTGTTGCTATAACATTTGCACTTGTATGTATATGATTAATTTATGGCTCGAGTAGATCTAGTTTGTAAAATTTATATTTTTTTGAGATATAGCATAGAATATAACTAGTCTTGAACTAATTTGCATGACAAGTGCATACCTTCAAGTTCTCTAGTTTAAATGGTATTAGAAATCTAATATTTTATTGTATATCTAGTGCAAATGGCTTGTTCCATTGAGCATGAATACGTGAAATACAAAATGGACTCTCCCCTTTTATATAACAATCTTAAAGAAAGGTGTGTTGCTTTTTACGATTAATTATTGTGTTCAACACTTTAATTTAACTTATATAACGATTCTAATATCTTATTTTGTATTTGTTGTAGATGGCTTGTTTTGATGAGCACGAGCAAGTGGAATACAAAAGAAAGTGTCCATTGTTATAAAACAAACTGTAAAGGAGGTGCGTTTCCTATTATGAATAATTATTGGTTTTGAAATATGCTTACCATTATTAATTGTTTGTATATTTTAACCTTATTCAACCCACTTTTTTTCCTTTCAGCAGAGGAGAGCACATTGTAGGAGAAAAGATGTGTAAAGGGGATATTTGCAATTTTTCTTTGTTTTTGTCTGCATGTTTTGTTTTTGGAGTTTGAGCATGGCCATGCTTTGAGTTGTACTCATTTCCCTGTTTGTTTTTTTTTTTGGCTTAATTTTTTTAGATTGGTCTTGGTTGCATTTGTTGGGTGTGTTGTACTCGTTTTCCTTTGTTTTTTCGTTTTTTTTCGTTTGGTCTTGGTTTCATTTGTTGGGTGTTGAAAAAGAAATGAAGTAGACAGAGAACGAAATGAAGGAAGCACATAGAGAAAATGAAGGTTTTTGTTCATAAATGAAGGTGAGTGAACATACCTATATGCAGTGCATTTCACTTAAAAGTATATTTTGCTAATTTGTGGCTCCACTTGTTTGCTATTGAGTTTATTTTGTTATCAATGATCGCTTAATCAACTATATTGATTTTCTTTATGTAGCAAACGACTACAATTGTATATTTTACAAAGGACTAGTGGTGAAGATACACTAGAAATTCTACAAACTTGGCACAAAGGATGGGTGAGCCATACTTTTCTCCTACCAAATACTATTGTTATTTAGTACAGTGAAATATTTGCTTTTTTCTCAACGATATATCTTTCATAAGCTGAACTAGGGCTCCATTACTCTGTCTCCTAACAACCCATTGATTCCTTTCATGAATGTTGCACTTGAGGTCTTCTAGGCTACCCATTTGTCAACATCTTGGATGCTCCAGAATCCTACTCCTAGGGCACACTAGTTCTAGCCCTCTTGGCTGGCTTTTAATCTTTCAGATCTCAACCCTTGGGGCTTCGGAAATTACCCATACACAATGAACACCATGACTAATCTAGGGCTTCCAAGACTGACCATTCTTCCGCAATTTGTCTCCTTAAATTGTTCAGATCTAGGGCTATTCCAAACAACCCACCAACAGTGATAAAATGCGTTCTAAAGGGCTTGCAAAATTACCCATACACAGTGAACACCATGACTAATCTAGGGTTTCCAGGCTGCCCCTTTATTATGCAATTTTTATGCTTAAAGTTTCCAGAACTAGGGCTATTCTAAACAATGCACCAACACTATGTCATCTCAAACTTCTACCCACAAGAAAGATTCATCTGCCTCCATTTCTAGGGTCTCGACTGTCTTCATTCATCACAGATCTCAACTATTCTCTCACTGAGATTTGGATAGACCATAAGATGGATCCTTGCATGTGAAGAAGACCCAACAACCCTCCAACCTTAGCAATTTATCTCCTTGAGGATGTTGCCACTTAGCCTCCAAGCGGCTACAGTTCTTGCCATTTTATTGACTGATATCCAGGCCTTGCTAAAGATCCCTGTTGTCGCAAATCTAGGCTTACCTCACACCTGTGGTACCCTTCTTCCAACCCGGTACTTGTTGCATTGGTCCTCTAAGGCATGCAGCGTTACTCCAACTTTCCACTAATCCTCACGGTGTACCACGACTAATCTTGGGCTTACAATGCTGCCCTTTCTTCTGCAATTTGTCTCCTTAAGTTGTCCAGGTCCAGGGCTATTCCAAACAACCCAACAACAAAGATAAGATGTGTTCTATGTCCCTTTTATTGGGGCTAATTGCAACTGTTATTCAAACCTTTGAATAAACCTCTTTTCCTTTACTACATCGCCCTTCTCGCTGTCATTCCATCTCTAACTTCTACCCACGACAAAGAGTTATCTACCTTCCTTTCTAGGGTCTCGACCCTTTTCCTTCATCGCAAATCTCGGTAATTTTCTTTCACTGAGATTTGGACAGACCATAGGATGGCTCCCTGCATAGGAAGAAGCTCGAACTAGGGTATATCAAAATTGCTGCCCAAACCCTTACGAACAACCCTCCAACCTTAGCAATCTATCTACTTGAGGAATTTGCCACTTAGCCTATAAGCAACCACGGTTCTGGGCATTTTCTTGACTAATATCCTAGCCCTCGTTACATATCTCTGCAGCCCCAAATTTAGGGTTACGTGAGACCTGTGGTATTGTTCTCCTAGCCATGTACTTTCTTTCATTTGTCCTCTAAGGCATGCGGCGTTACTCCATGTTTCCTCCAATCCTCACAATGTACCACAACTAATCTACGGCTTCGAAGGACGCCCTTTCTTTTGCAACTTGTCTCCTTAAATTGTCCATATCTTGGGCTATTCCAAACAACCCACCAACAATGATAAGATGCGTTCTATATCCCTATTCTTGGGGCTTATCCAAACCTTTGAACACATCTGGCGGGTCCTCTTGCCTCCCAATATGTTGATCATTGCACTTGCATCTTCAGTTGCCACTATCAATGATCACAACTCCTTTTGTGTCGTTGAACTTTGGCTGACGGATTTGCCCACTAGCATCCTTCTAGCTCCATTATGAAGTTTTTTCCCTGGCTATTTTGGATATGCCCTCTTGTCAACCATATGGCACCTTTAATAAGCCGAAGTATGGCTGCATTACTCTTCCTCCTAATAGCCCACCGATTCCTTTCATGAACATTGTACACTAGTTCTTATAGACTACCCTCTTGTCAACGTCTTGGATGCCCCAAAATGTTATTCCTAGGGCACACCAAATCTATCCCTCTTGGCTTCCCTTTCATCCTTCAATGCTCAACCCTTAGGGCTTCCAAAATTACCCATTCACATTCAACGCCAATCTAGGGCTTCCAAGACTTCCTTTTCCTCCGTAATTTCTCTCCTGAAATTGTCCAGATCTAAGGCTATTCCAAACAACCCACCAACAGTAATAAGATGTGCTCTGAAGGGCTTCCAAAATGACCAATACACAGTCAACACCATGACTAATCTAGGGCTTCCAAGGCTGCCCTTTCTTCTGCAATTTGTCTCCTTAAATTGTCCATATTTAGGGCTATTCCAAACAACCCACCAATAGTGATAAAATGTGCTCTTGCTCCACAACACACACACACCCCCACAGAATGTACCCTAGAGAGGAGGATGGTAAGGTCGAGTTAGTAGGCATACTTACCTTTCAACTAAGTATACTGCCTTGTGACCTCTATGATTTTGGGTGTTCAATAAATTTAAAATATACTTAGCTTAGCATCCAGTTTAGAAAATTCATATATTTTTAGATATAGTGTGGAATATAAATGGACTGGAATGAAGTTGGATGACAAGTTCATGCCTTCAACTCTATTGTTCTACTTTTATTAAAATTCTAATAGTTTATTTTGCATTACAAAAGATGGATACATGAAATACAAAATGGATTATCTTCTTTTATATAACAAAGCTTAAAGACAAGTATTTTTCATGTCATGATTAATTATTCCACTCAATTGTCTAGTTTAAATTGTATATGGATTCTAATATCCTATTATGTATGTGTTGTAGATGTCTTGTTTTGTATATGGATTCTAATATCTTATTATGCATCTGTTGTAGATGTCTTGTTTTGGTGAGCATAAGTGGAATACAAAATGGAGTGTTTATCGTTATACAACAAACTCTAGAGGAGGTGTGTTTGCTATTATGAATAATTATTGGCTTTGTAATATGCTTACCATTACTATCTATGTGTGGATATTAAATGTTATTCACCCCACTTTTTTCTCTTTTCAGCGGAGGAGAGGAGACTGCAATAGAGATAATGTGCAAAGGGGAAGTTTGCAAAATTATGTTTGTTGTTTACATGTTTTGTTTTTGTTGAGTTTGAGCATAGCCATGCTTGTTGTTGTACTCATTTCTTGTAGTTTGTTCTTGGTTTTCTTTATTAGATGTGCAATAGGAAATGAAGGCAACAAGAACAGAAAATCAAAGAGCTAAGATGGAGGTTCAGGTTCTCATTCATAAATGAAGGTGAATCACCCTAACTATATGCAATGCATTTCACTCACAATTATCTTTTGCTCATTTTTGAATCCATATGCTTGCTTTTCAATTTATTATATGTTTTGTATGTGGTCTCTCACTCAACTATATCGATGTGCTTTGTGTAGTAAGCAACCACAATTGTATAGTCTATGGAGGTCAAGGTGAAGATATCCTAGACATTCTGCCAACGCAGCTTGGATGATTGGTGAGCCATATTTTTCTCCTACATCAGAATTTTGTTCTTTAATCGACTGAAATATTTGATTTTTCAAATCGATTTATCTTTTTGTCGTGTCTTCAGGGTAGTATGATCTTGTTAATGGTTGTGAGATTTTCCAAGAACTTTGATACATAATAAAGCGAAATGTTATATTGAGGTTCACAATTTCAGGGCTTATTGTTCATGGCTGTTGTTGCTATAACATTAGCTAGGGGCGAACAAGTATGTGTATGATTAATTTATGGCTCTAGTACATCTAGTTTATGAAATTTATATTTTTTTGAGATATAGCATAGAATATAACTACACTTGAACTAATTTGCATGACAAATGCATACCTTCAAGTTCTCTAGTTTAAATGGTATTAGAAATCTAATATTTTGTTGTATATCTAGAGCAAATCGCTTGTTCCATTGAGCATGAATACATGAAATACAAATTGGACTCTCCCCTTTTATATAACAATCTTAAAGTAAGGTGTGTTTCTTTTTACGATTAATTATTGTGTTCAACACTTTAATTTGACTTATATAACGATTCTAATATCTTATTTTGTATTTGTTGTAGATGGCTTGTTTTGATGAGCACAAGCAAGTGGAATACAAAAGAGAGTGTCCATCGTTATAAAACAAACTATAAAGGAGGTGCGTTTCCCATTATGAATAATTATTGGTTTTGAAATATGCTTACCATTATTAATTGTTTGTATATTTTAACCTTATTCAACCCACTTTTTTTGCTTTCAGCAGAAGAGAGCACATTGTAGGAGAGATGATGTGTAAAGGGGATATTTGCAATTTTTCTTTGTTCTTGTTTGCATGTTTTGTTTTTGGAGTTTGAGCATGGCCATGCTTTGAGTTGTACTCATTTTCCTGTTTTTTATTTTTATTTTTTTGGCTTAATTTTTGTGGATTGGTCTTGGTTTTATTTGTTGGGTGTGTTGTACTCGTTTTCCATTGTTTTTACTTTTTTTGTCATTTGGTCTTGGTTTCATTTGTTGGGTATGGAAAAAGAAATGAAGCAGACAGAGAATGAAAGGAAGGAAGCAGACAGAGAAAATGGAGGTTTTTGTTCATAAATGAAGGTGAGTGAACATACCTATATGTAGTGCATTTCACTTCAAAGTATATTTTGCTAATTTGTGGCTCCACTTGTTTTCTATTGAATTTATTGTGTTATCAATGGTCTCATAATCAACTATATTGATCTTCTTTATGTAGCGAACGACTACAATTGTATATTCTATAAAGGTCCAGTGGTGAAGATACACTAGATATTCTACAAACTTGGCATGAAGGATGGGTGAGCCATTCTTTTCTCCTACTAAATACTATTGTCATTTAGTACACTGAAATACTTGCTTTTCGCCCAATGATACATCTTTCATAAGATGAACTAGGGCTCCATTACTCTACCTCCTAACAACCCATCGATTCCTTTCATGAACGTTGCACTTGAGGTCTTCTAGGCTACCCATTTTTCAACATCCTTGTTAAGTTATGGTATGTTCTATGCTTATAACAATTTACTTTCCTTTTCCTATTATATTCCACAGATTAGCAATCACATATACAGAAAGTAAAGTGCAGATAGAACATTAAACGATCGACAGAAAGCAAGCCAAGATAAGAGACACAAGATGTGGCGGCTAGCCAGGGACAAATCCCACAATGTGTGGGGAAACCCTTTGATCAAATCTTCCTTTATTTTCAATATTTCAGCAGAGAAAAATAATACAATAAATCTGATTTATATCAATAGTAGCAAACCCTAGATCAGCAGCATCAACATTAGCGGCCTCATCATCAAACTAGGGGAGACAATATCTCACAAATCGACCGTCGGATCGACATGATTCCACCACCAAAAGTTGCGGCTTCCAGAGGAGGTTCCGATGAACCTACAACACAGTTCAGATGAGGAGATCTTCTTGTCCACGCAGGTCAAACTTTACTTCTGCAGTTGCAGCGTCAGTTTCAGCAACTTTCTTCAAACTAGGGCAATCGATATCTTGCAAACCATCCGTTGGATTGACTTGATTCCACCACCAAAAGTTGCGGCTTTTAGAGGAGATCCAGATGGACCTACAGTGCAGTACTAAGGAGGAGATCTGATGGTCAACGCTGGTCAAACTTTGGATCTGCAGGTGCAGCTTCAGGTTCAACAACTTCTGGCTTCACATGTGTGAGAGAGAGACCCTTTTCTGCGCAGTAGAGAAGAGACTCTTGTCTGTGCAGTAGAGAGAGAGAGAGATGTGATGAGATGAGCAAGTCCAAATGAGGAAAAGTCCTCCTGTATTTATACACAACGTTGGTGTTTGAATAGATGTGACTGGTGGGCTTCTAAGCCTACATGAGTTGTAGGTCGGCTTGATAGAATTTCCATAATCAAAATAAATTCATATCTCCATGAATACTTATCGGAATCGGATGATCTTTATATCAATCCTACACCTCTCGACGAGAGGAATCTAATAAAAATATTATCAGCCATGAATAAGAGGACCCACATGAAGTTTTGCCCTGGTTTCCAATATTAACACTCCCTCTCAACTAGGGAGAACTTCATCTGCAATTTGTCTATCAGTCGTTACTATTCATCCATCAAATGCACTGTCCTGTACAGCCTGACCCTTGCTCTGCTCTATTCTGCCTGTTCTGCTTTGTCTTGTTCAGCCCTGTACTAATCTACACTGTACTGCTTTGTTCTTGCATTGTTCTGTTCTGCTCTGCTTCTGTCCGAATTATGAAGAAGAAGAAATGATCGAGGATGTATCATACTGACTCAAAGTCAGTCTCAGAGTATGTACCACTGGTCGTAGACCAGTCTCAACCAACCCGAAGTCAGTGTCATAGTGAGTACAACTCCACTGGTCCCAGACCAGTATCATCCTCTGCTGACTCAAAGTCAGTCTCAGAGTGCGTACCACTGGTCCTAGACCAGTCTCAACCGACCAAAGTCAGCTTCATAGTAAGTACCACTCCTACCACTGATCCCAGACCAGTATCGTAGTCTCAAAGAGTGTACCACTGGTCCCAGAGCAGTTTCAACCGACCCGAAGTCAGTGCCATAGTATGTACCACTCTCACTGGTCCCAGACCAGTACTGCACTGACACGAAGTCAATCTCAAAGTATGTTCCACTGGTCTTAGAACAGTCTCAACCGACCCGAAGTCAGTGTCATAGTATGTACCACTCTCACTGGTCCCAGACCAATACTGCACTAACACGAAGTCAGTCTCAGAGTATGTACCACTGGTCCCAGACTAGTCTCAACCGACCCGAAGTGAGTGTCATAGTATGGTACAACTCCTACCACTGGTCTCAGACCAGTGTCATTGATCCCAGATGAATGGAGGTCATCCCAGCGTAGGGAGTACGGTAGATACAACGATGCGTCCATCGGTATTACTATGGTCCCTAACTTCATTTTCCTGCTCATTGATCAGATGAGAGGTACTTCTCATGAGTCTCAGACTGCATGGGTAGCATGCCTCGACAGGAGAACTAATCAATCCTGTCCTCACAGGAGAACACATCAATCCTGCTACAGTCGCCATGGAGAACACATCAATCCAGGCCTCACAGGAGAACACATCAATCCTGTTACAATCGCCATGGAAAACACATCAATCCAGGCCTCATAGGAGAACACATCAATCCTGCTACAATTGCCATGGAGAACACATCAATCCAGGCCTCACAGGAGAACTAATCATTATACTACATAGGAGAGCGAATCATCTTGTCCCACAAGAGAGCGAATCATCTTGTTCCAGTGTGCACCACCAGGGGAGGGTGAGTCACCCTGTGGTCGTATGTTGCTCCAGTAAGAACCGCAAGCCCTTAGAACTCCCAAAGCTCAACGTGTGCAACATGCAAGACCCTTGTACAAGGGTTTCTTGACGTCTCCAAGTCGTTTGGGAAAATCATAGATTAGATCTTCCTCGGGGCTTTGACAAGGTCTATCGACCTGTACATCATCTTAATGCAATGGAGCCTCCTTGCTCATCGACATACCATATCCCAGATGATGTCTATCTGCTGGAGCAATTGATGAATACGAGATTCCTCAATAATCGAATACCACCTCTGGTTGTTACAGAGAATCACAGTGGTATCCAATGTAAATCCAAACAACTCACTGAAGAGCTTTCCCAACCAGACTGCCTCACAGGAGGCCATGCTAGCAGCAATATATTTTTCTTCGGCGGTTCTCAAAGCCACCGAATTCTGCTTCCTGCTCATCTAGGATATCGAAGCAGATCCCCAGGTGAAACAACACACAGAAGTGCTCTTACGGTCCACCACACTGCCTGCCTAATCAACATCAGTATCCAAATAGTCTCACCTCTCCGGTAGTGTATCTTAACCCATTAGTAATTGTGCCACGAAGATACCTCAGAAGATTCTTAGCATTAATCCAGTGAGGCTCAACCAAATATGAGCTCACAATGCTAACTGCAAAACATATGTTCAGACGAAGGTTCACCAAGAACATCAATGCAAATGAGTTTATGAAACTCAGAGGCATTTCCCAAATCTAGTCCGACATCACTACCATATAACTTCTGAAAGTTAAGATCCTCGAGGTAGTCACAGGCTTGCAGCCTACCATACCAAATCTTTTCAGAATCTTCACCACATATTTTCCTTGAGATAGGAAAATTTCCCTTGGCTTCTGCCACACTTCAAGTCCTTGGTTCT
>APFE030800391.1:101458-111768 GCA_000404065.3 Pinus taeda
ATGGATTGGAATGAAGTTGGATGACAAGTTCATGCCTTCAACTCTCTTGTTTTACTTTTATTAAAATTCTAATAGTTTGTTTTGCATTACAGAAGATGGATACATGAAATACAAAATGGATTATCTTCTTTTATATAATAAAGCTCAAAGACAAGTATGTTTCATGTCATGATTAATTATTCCACTCAATTCTCTAGTTTAAATTGTATATGGATTCTAATATCCTATTATGTATGTGTTGTAGATGTCTTGTTTTGTATATGGATTCTAATACCTTATTATGTATCTGGATTCTAATATCCTATTATGTATGTGTTGTAGATGTCTTGTTTTGTATATGGATTCTAATACCTTATTATGTATCTGGATTCTAATATCCTATTATGTATGTGTTGTAGATGTCTTGTTTTGTATATGGATTCTAATACCTTATTATGTATCTGTTGTAGATGTCTTGTTTTGGTGAGCACGAGTAACTGGAATACAAAATGGAGTGTTTATCGTTATACAACAAACTCTAGAGGAGGTGTGTTTGCTATTATGAATAATCATTGGCTTTGAAATATGCTTACCATTACTATCTGTGTGTGCTTATTAATGTTATTCAACCCACTATTTTCTCTTTTCAGCGGAGGAGAGGAGACTGCGGTAGAGATAATGTGGAAAGGGGAAGTTTGCAATTTTATGTTTGTTGTGTACATGTTATGTTTTTCTTGAGTTTGAGCATAGCCATGCTTTTTGTTGTACTCATTTCTTGTAGTTTGGTCTTGGTTTTGTTTATTGGATGTGCAATAGGAAATGAAGGCAACAAGAAGAAAACATCAAAGAGATAAGATGGAGGTTCTCATTCATAAATGAAGGTGAATCACCCTAACTATATGCAATGCATTTCACTCACAATTATCTTTTGCTCATTTTTGAATCCATATGCTTGCTTTTCAATTTATTATATGCTTTGTATGTGGTCTCTCACTCAACTATGTCGATCTGCTTTGTGTAGTGAGCAACCACAATTGTATAGTCTATGGAGGTCAAGGTCAAGATATCCTAGAAATTCTTCCAACATAGCTTGGATGATTGGTGAGCCATATTTTTGTCCTACATCAGAATTTTGTTCTTTAATCGATTGAAATATTTGATTTTTCGAATCGATTTATCTTTTTGTCGTGTCTTCTGGGTAGTATGATCTTGTTAATGGTTGTGAGATTTTCCAAGAACTTTCATACGGAATAAAGCGAAATGTTATATTGAGGTTCACAATTTCAGGGCTTATTGTACATGGTTGTTGTTGCTATAACATTAGCTAAGGGCGAACAGGTATGTTTATGATTAATTTATAGCTCTAGTACATCTAGTTTAAAAAAAAAAAAAAAAAAAAAAAAATTGAGATATAGCATAGAATATAAGTAGACTTGAATTAATTTACATGACAAGTGCATACCTTCAAGTTCTCTAGTTTAAATTGTTTTAGAAATATAATATTTTATTGTATATCTAGTGCAAATGGTTTGTTCCATTGAGCATGAATACATGAAATACAAAATGGCCTCTCCCTTTTTATATAACAATCTTAAAGAAAGGTGTGTTTCTTTTTATGATTAATTATTGTGTTCAACACTTTAATTTAACTTATATAATGATTCTAATATCTTATTTTCTATCTGTTGTAGATGGCTTGTTTTGATGAGCACAAGCAAGTGGAATACAAAAGAGATTGTCCATCGTTATAAAACAAACTGTAAAGGAGTTGTGTATCCTACTATGAATAATTATTGGTTTTGAAATATGCTTAGCATTATTAAATGTTTGTATATTATAATCTTATTCAATCCACTTTTTTTCCTTAAAGCTGAGGAGAGCACATTGTAGCAGAGATAATGTGTAAAGAGGATATTTACAATTTTTTTTTGTTCTTGTTTGCATGTTTTGTTTTTGGAGTTTGAGCATGGCCATGCTTTGAGTTGTACTGATTTTCCTCTTTTTTATTTTTATTATTTTTGGCTTAATTTTTGTAGATTGGTCTTGGTTTTATTTGTTGGGTGTGTTGTACTTGTCTTCCTTTGTTTTTACGTTTTTTGTTATTTGGTCTTGGTTTCATTTGTTGGGTGTGGAAAAAGAAATGAAGCAGACAGAGAACGAAATGAAGGAAGTAGACAGATAAAATGGAGGTTTTTGTTCGTAAATGAAGCTGAGTGAACATACCTATATGCAGCGCATTTCACTTAAAAGTATATTTTGCTAATTTGTGGCTCCACTTGTTTGTTATTGAATTTATTGTGTTATCAATGGTCTTATAATCAACTATATTGATCTTCTTTATGTAGCGAATGACTACAATTGTATATTCTGCAAAGGTCCAGTGGTGAAGATACACTAGAAATTCTACAAACTTGGCACAAAGGATGGGTGAGCCATACTTTTCTCCTTCAAAATACTATTGTCATTTAGTACACTGAAATATTTGCTTTTTGCAGAACGATATATCTTTCATAAGCTGAACTAGGGCTCCATACTCTGCCTCCTAACAACCCATTGATTCCTTTCATGAACGTTGCACTTGAGGTCTTCTAGGCTATCCCTTTATCAACATCCTGGATGCTCCAAAATGCTACTCCTAGGGCACACTAGTTCTAGCCCTCTTGGCTAGCCTGGAATCCTTCAGACCTCAACGCTTGGGGCTTCGAAAATTACCACTGCATAGTGAACACCATGACTAATCTAGGGCTTCCAAGACTGACCATTCTTCCGCAATTTGTCTCCTTAAATTATTCAGATATATTGCTATTCCAAACAACCCACCAACAGTGATAAGACGCGTTCTGAAGGGCTTGCAAAATTACACAAACACAGTCAACACCATGACTAATCTAGGGTGTCCAGGCTGCACTTTCTTCTGCAATTTGTCTCCTTAAATTTTCCAGATCTAGGGTTATTCTAAACAATGCACCAACACTGTGTCATCTCAAACTTCTACCCACAACAAAGACTCATCTGCCTCCATTTCTAGGGTCTCGACTGTCTTCATTCATCACTGATTTCGACTATTCTCTCATTGAGATTTGGATAGCCCATAGGATGGAACCCTGCATATGAAGAAGCCCCAACAACCCTCCAACCTTAGCAATTTATCTCCTTGAGGATGTTGCCACTTAGCCTCCAAGGGACCACAGTTCTGGCCATTTTATTGACTGATATCTAGGCCTTGCTAAAGATCTCTGCGGCCCCAAATCTGGGCTTACCTCACACTTGCGGTACCCTTCTTCCAACCATGTACTTGTTGCATTGGTCCTCTAAGGCATGTAGCGTTACTCCAATTTTCCACTAATCCTCACGGCTTACCGCAACTAATCTAGGGCTTCCAAGGCTACCCTTTCTTCTGCAATTTGTCTCCTTAAGTTGTCAAGGTCCAGGGCTATTGCAAACAACCCAACAACAATGATAAGATGTGTTCTATGTCCCTTTTGTTGGGGCTAATTGCAACTGTTATTCAAACCTTTGAACATACCTCTTTTGCTTTACTACATCACCCTTCTCGTTGTCATTCCATCTCAAACTTCTGCCCACGACAAAGAGTTATTTGCCTCCCTTTCTAGGGTCTCGACCCTTTTCATTCGTCGCAGATCTCGGCAATTTTCTTTCACTAAGATTTGGACAGACCATAGGATTGCTCCCTGCATAGGAAGAAGCCTGAACTAGGGTATCTCAAAATCGTTGCCCAAACCCTCACGAACATCCCTCCAACCTTAGCAATCTATCTACTTGAGGAATTTGCCACTTAGCCTATAAGTAACCATGACTCTGGGCATTTTCTTGACTGATATCCTAGCCCTTGTTACATATCTCTGTGGCCCCAAATTTAGGGTTACCTCAGACCTGTGGTATTGTTCTTCTAGCCATGTACTTTCTTGCATTTGTTCTCTAAGGCATGCGGTGTTACTCCAACTTTCCTCAAATCCTCACAATGTACCACGACTAATCTACGGCTTTGAAGGATGCCCTTTCTTCTGCAATTTGTCTCCTTAAATTGTTCATATCTAGGGCTATTCCAAACAACCCACCAACAATGATAAGATGCATTCTATATCCCTATTCTTGGGGCTTATTCAAACCTTTGAACACATCTGGCGGGTCCTCTTGCTTCCCAATCTATTGATCACTGCACTTGCATCTTCAGCTGCCACTATCAATGATCACAACTCCTTTTGTGTCGTTGAACATTGGCTCACGGATTTGCCTACTAGAAGCCTTCTAGCTCCATTATGAAGTTTTTTCCTTGGCTATTTTGGATTTGCCCTCTTGTCAACCATATGGCACCTTTAATACGCTCAAGTAGGGCTGCATTACTCTTCCTCCTAACAGCCCACCGATTCCTTTCATGAATGTTGTACACTAGTTCTTCTAGTCTACCCTCTTATCAACGTCCTGGATGCCCCAAAATGCTATCCTTAGGGCACACCAAATCTAGCCCTCTTGGCTTCCCTTTCATCCTTCAATGCTCAACCCTTCAGGCTTCCAAAATTACCCTTTCATAGTCAACACCAATCTAGGGCTTCCAAGACTTCCCTTTCTTCCGTAATTTGTCTCCTTAAATTGTCCAGATCTATGGCTATTCCAAACAACCCACCAACAGTGATAAGATGTGCTCTGAAGGGCTTCCAAAATGACCCATCTTCCGTAATTTGTCTCCTTCAAGTGTCTAGATCTAAGGCTATTCCAAACAACCCACCAACAGTGATAAAATGTGCTTTGAAGGGCTTCCTTTCATGAACGTTGCACTTGAGGTCTTCTAGGCTACCCATTTGTCAACATCCTGGATGCTCTAGAATGCTACTCTTAGGGCACACTAGTTCTAGCCCTCTTGGCCGACCTTTAATCCTTCAGACCTCAACCCTTGGCGCTTCGAAAATTACCCATACATAGTGAACACCATGACTAATCTAGGGCATCCAAGACTGACTATTCTTCCGTAATTTGTCTCCTTAAATTGTCCAGATCAGAGGGTATTCCAAACAACCCGTCAACAATGATAAGATGCGTTCTAAAGGGCTTGCAAAATTACCCATACACAGTCAACACCATGACTAATCTAGGGTTTCCAGGCTGCTCTTTCTTCTGCAATTTGTCTCCTTAAATTCTCCAAATCTAGGACTATTCTAAACAACGCACCAACATTGTGTCATCTCAAACTTCTACCCACAACAAAGACTCATTTGCCTCCATTTCTAGGGTCTCGACCGTCTTCATTCATCATAGATCTCGACTATTCTCTCACCGAGATTTGGATAGACCATAGGATGGATCCCTGCATATGAAGAAGCCCCAACAACCCTCCAACCTTAGCAATTTATCTCCTTGAGGACGTTGCCACTTAGCCTCGAAGCGACCACAGTTCTGGCCATTTTATTGACTGATATTCAGGCCTTGCTAAAGATATCTATGCCCCCAAATCTGGGCTTACCTCACACCTGCGGTACCCTTCTTCCAACCCTGTACTTGTTGCATTGGTCCTCTAAGGTATGCGACATTACTCCAACTTTCCACTAATCCTCACGGCGTACCATGACTAATCTAGGGCTTCCAAGGCTGCCCATTCTTCTGCAATTTGTCTCCTTAAATTGACCAGGTCCAGGGCTATTCCAAACAACCCAACAACAATGATAAGATGTGTTCTATGTCCCTTTTATTGGGGCTAATTGCAACTATTATTCCAACCTTTGAACATACCTCTTTTCCTTTACTACATCACACTTCTCGTTGTCATTCCCTCTCAAACTTCTACCCACGAAAAAGAGTTATCTGCCTCCCTTTCTAGGGTCTCGACCCTTTTCATTCATTGCAGATCTCGGCAATTTTCTTTCACTGAGATTTGGACAGACCATAGGATGGCTCCCTGCATAGGAAGAAGCCCGAACTAGGGTATATCAAAAGTGTTGCCCAAACCATCACGAACAACCCTCCAACCTTAGCAATTTATCTACTTGAGGAATTTTCCACTTAGCCTATAAGCAACCACGGTTCTGGGCATTTTCTTAACTGATATCCTAGCCTTCATTACAGATCTCTGCGGCCCCAAATTTAGAGTTACCTCAAACCTGTGGTACTGTTCTTCTGGCCATGTACTTTCTTGCATTTGTCTTGTAAGGGATGCGGCATTACTCCAACTTTCCTCCAATCCTCACAATGTACCACGACTAATCTACGGTTTCGAAGGATGCCCTTTCTTCTGCAATTTGTCTCAAATTGTCCATTTCTAAGGCTATTCCAAACAACACACCAACAATGATAAGATGTGTTCTATATCCCTATTCTTGGGGCTTATTCAAACCTTTGAACACATCTGGCGGGTCCTCTTGCCTGCCAATCTATTGATCACTGCACTTGCATCTTCAGCTGCCACTATCAATCATCACAACTCCTTTTCTGTCGTTGAACATTTGGCTCACGGACTTGCCCACTAGCAACTTTCTAGCTTCATTATGAAGTTTTTTGCTGGGCTATTTTGGATCTGCCCTCTTGTCAACCATATGGCACCTTTAATAAGCTAAAGTAGGGCTGCATTACTCTTCCTCCTAACAGCCCACTGATTCCTTTCATGAACATTGTACACTAGTTCTTCTAGATTACGCTCTTGTCAATGTCCTGGATGCCCCAAAATGCTATTCCTAGGGCACACCAAATCTAGCCCTCTTGGCTTCCCTTTCATCCTTCAATGCTCAACCCTTCGAGCTTCCAAAATTACCCATTCACAGTCAACACCAATCTAGGGCTTCCAAGACTTCCCTTTCTTCCGTAATTTGTCTCCTTAAATTGTCCAGATCTAAGACTATTCCAAACAACCCACCAACAATGATAAGATGTGCTCTGAAGGGCTTCCAAAATGACCCATACATAGTCCACACGATGACTAATCTAGGGCTTCCAAGGTTGTGCTTTCTTCTGCAATTTGTCTCCTTAAATTTTCCATATTTAGGGCTATTCCAAACAACCCACCAATAGTGATAAGATGTGCTCTTCCTCCACAACACATGCACACCCCCACAGAATGTACCCTAGAGAGGAGGATGGTAAGGTCGAGCTAGCATGCATATTGACCTTTCAACTAATTAGCCGCCGTGTTAATGGAAAACACTACTGCCTTGTCACCTCTATGATTTTGGGTGTTCAATAAATTTAAAATATACTTAGCTTAGCATCCAGTTTAGAAAATTCATATATTTTTAGATATAGTGTGGAATATAAATGGAATGGAATGAAGTTGGATGACAAGTTCATGCCTTCAACTCTCTTGTTTTACTTTTATTAAAATTCTAATAGTTTATTTTGCATTACAGAAGATGGATACATGAAATACAAAATCGATTATCTTCTTTTATATAATAAAGCTCAAAGACAAGTATGTTTCATGTCATGATTAATTATTCCACTCAATTCTCTAGTTTAAATTGTATATGGATTCTAATATCCTATTATGTATGTGTTGTAGATGTCTTGTTTTGTATATGGATTCTAATACCTTATTATGTATCTGTTGTAGATGTCTTGGTTTGGTGAGCACGAGTAAGTGGAATACAAAATGGAGTGTTTATCGTTATACAACAATCTCTACAGCAGGTGTGTTTGCTATTATGAATAATTATTGGCTTTGAAATATGCTTACTATTACTATCTATGTGTGGTTATTAATGTTGTTCACGCCACTATTTTCTCTTTTCAGCGGAGGAGGGGAGACTGCGGTAGAGATAATGTGCAAAGGGAAAGTTTGCAATTTTATGTTTGTTGTCTACATGTTATGTTTTTCTTGAGTTTGAGCATAGCCATGCTTTTTGTTGTACTCATTTCTTGTAGTTTGGTCTTGGTTTTGTTTATTGGATGTGCAATAGGTAATGAAGGCAACAAGAAGAAAACATCAAAGAGATAAGATGGAGGTTCTCATTCATAAATGAAGGTGAATCACCCTAACTATATGCAATGCATTTCACTCACAATTATCTTTTGCTCATTTTTGAATCCATATGCTTGCTTTTCAATTTATTATATATTTTGTATGTGGTCTCTCACTCAACTATGTCGATCTGCTTTGTGCAGTGAGCAACCACAATTGTATAGTCTATGGAGGTCAAGGTGAAGATATCCTAGACATTCTTCCAACATAGCTTGGATGATTGGTGAGCCATATTTTTCTCCTACATCCGAACTTTGTTCTTTAATCGACTGAAATATTTGATTTTTCGAATCGATTTATCTTTTTGTCGTGTCTTCTGGGTAGTATGATCTTGTTAATGGTTGTGAGATTTTCCAAGAAATTTGATACGGAATAAAGCGAAATGTTATATTGAGGTTCACAATTTCAGGGCTTATTGTACATGGCTATTGTTGCTATAACATTAGCTAAGGGCGAACAGTTATGTGTATGATTAATTTATAGCTCTAGTACATCTAGTTTATAAAATTTATATTTTTTTGAGATATAGCATAGAATATAAGTAGACTTGAACTAATTTACATGACAAGTGCATACCTTCAAGTTCTCTAGTTTAAATTGTATTAGAAATATAATATTTTATTGTATATCTAGTGCAAATGGCTTGTTCCATTGAGCATGAATACATGAAATACAAAATGGACTCTCCCTTTTTATATAACAAGCTTAAAGAAAGGTGTGTTTCTTTTTATGATTAATTATTGTGTTCAACACTTTAATTTAACTTATATAACGATTCTAATATCTTATTTTCTATCTGTTGTAGATGGCTTGTTTTGATGAGCACAAGCAAGTGGAATACAAAAGAGAGTGTCCATCGTTATAAAACAAACTGTAAAGGAGTTGTGTATCCTATTATGAATAATTATTGGTTTTGAAATATGCTTAGCATTATTAATTGTTTGTATATTATAATCTTATTCAATCCACTTTTTTTCCTTAAAGCAGAGGAGAGCACATTGTAGGAGAGATGATGTGTAAAGGGGATATTTGTAATTTTTTTTTGTTCTTGTTTGCATGTTTTGTTTTTGGAGTTTGAGCATGGCCATGCTTTGAGTTGTACTCATTTTCCTGTTTTTTATTTTTATTTTTTTTGGCTTAATTTTTGTAGATTGGTCTTGGTTTTATTTGTTGGGTGTGTTGTACATGTTTTCCTTTGTTTTTACGTTTTTTGTTGTTTGGTCTTGGTTTCATTTGTTGGGTGTGGAAAAAGAAATGAAGCAGACAGAGAACAAAATGAAGGAAGTAGACAGAGAAAATGGAGGTTTTTGTTCATAAATGAAGGTAAGTGAACATACCTATATGCAGCGCATTTCACTTAAAAGTATATTTTGCTAATTTGTGGCTCCACTTGTTTGCTATTGAATTTATTGTGTTATCAATGGTCTCATAATCAACTATATTGATCTTCTTTATGTAGCGAATGACTACGATTGTATATTCTGAAAAGGTCCAGTGGTGAAGACACACTAGAAATTCTTCAAACTTGGCACAAAGGATGGGTGAGCCATACTTTTCTCCTCCAAAATACTATTGTCATTTAGTACACTGAAATATTTTCTTTTTGCACAACGATATATCTTTCATAAGCTGAACTAGGGCTCCATACTCTGCCTCCTAACAACCCATTGAATCCTTTCATGAACGTTGCACTTGAGGTCTTCTAGGCTATACATCTGTCAACATCCTGGATGCTCCAGAATGCTACTCCTAGGGCACACTAGTTCTAGCCCTCTTGGCTAGCCTGGAATCCTTCAGACCTCAACCGTTGGGGCTTCGAAAATTACCCATACACAGTGAACACCATGACTAATCTAGGGCTTCCAAGACTGACCATTCTTCCGCAATTTGTCTCCTTAAATTGTTCAGATCTATTGCTATTCCAAACAACCCACCAACAGTAATAAGATGTGTTTTAAAGGGCTTGCAAAATTACCCATACACAGTCAACACCATGATTTATCTAGGGTTTCCAAGGATGCCCTTTCTTTTGCAATTTGTCTCCTTAAATTTTCCAGATCTAGGGCTATTCTAAACAACGCGCCAACACTGTGTCATCTCAAACTTCTACCCACAACAAAGACTCAACTGTCTCCATTTCTAGGGTCTCGACTGTCTTCATTCATCATAGATTTCAACTATTCTTTCACTGAAATTTGGATAGACCATAGGATGGATCCTTGCATATGAAGAAGCCCCAACAACCCTCTAACCTTAGCAGTTTATCTCCTTGAGGACGTTGCCACTTAGCCTCCAAGCAACCAAAGTTATGGGCATTGTATTGACTAATATGCGGACCTTGCTAAATATCTCTGCAGCCCCAAATCTA
>APFE030800401.1:0-47294 GCA_000404065.3 Pinus taeda
ACACTTCATATATATATATAATATATATTCTCAAACTTTTCACTAATTTTAAAAATTCCGAAAAAAATATTGAAAACATAGACGAGTTTTAGAAATTAATAAAATTCAAAAACATACTATAACAAAGATATACGCTAATGACTAAAGATATACGCTAATGACTAAAGTTCTAAAATAAAAAAAGAATATAGAGAAGTTGAAAACGTATCTAACTTTAAAGTTAATAAAATTTACAAAATTAAAAGTCTCTATGGAAATAAAATAATATAACGACTATCAGATTGACCGAATTTAAAAAATTTAAAACATGCGAGTGACGCAATCTCAGACGGAGATCCATTTACGACTGTCATGCAGGGCACTCCAAAATTTCACAGGTCGTTTCAACCTTTGTTAAGCGGCTGTAAGGATCATATCTAAATGGGCCACATTTCATGAGAATTGAAACCCGTATCTATTACCGGTCTAAATATCAGTGCCCACAGTATTACTGGTTTTCTTTGGGTTCATTGGGGTAATCTCAAATTATTCACCATTAGAGATTGCATAGGCAATTAGGAATTTGAGAAAGCTCCATAGAGTTGGAGTTTGACATATTCGTAGCAGCACCCTAAATATTCCAAAGTATCCACTGTCATACTTACCAATTTAGAGTGTTTCGTACCCGCTCCAAAGCTCCTGGGAGAGGGGGAACGTTGGATACGTGCTCCGCAAGCTGGTGGAGCCGTACCTATGCAACATAGCTAATAAACATTGATCGATCCCGCTTATCAACGTTTCCTGTTCAAGCTAACTTGCTTCAGAAATTGAGCATGCCAGTTATAAAATGTCTTCTTGATCATAGATAAAATCCTTTGGCTATTATGGGCTGCATGGTCGAATTTGTTTCATTCAAAAAGTACATGGGCATAAACATTGGCCATGTCGGCAGGAAGGATGTCAGTTTAGAGGTTTCTCCCTATCAAAGTGCCAAATTCCAATCTTTGTTGACTTACCTTTGTTAAAGTTATGTTGATATTACATTATATTCTTTTTCTTCTTCTTCAAAGGCTGTTAGATGTCACTGAACTCCTTTTAGAGGATATATTATGTACGTCTGGTTGCTTTAATTTTCTAATTAATTGGTCAACGTAATGAAACTATGATCATGTAAAGCAATTAAAAATGGAAAGTGAGAATAAAGCGAATTATTTGTCTTGCTGTGCACATATATTTTTGTTGCATTCATCCAAGGTTCTCTTTAATTTTGCAACTACATAAAATCATTTTATCGTTGTAACATCCAAGATGGCTCCAAGCTGATCATGCCATCTTGTACATCAATATTGATTTTATACAAATTTGTCCTTAAAATCTCAATACTTAAATTACGTTTTTGTTGTTTGATGTCTCGGGGTTATTTATGCAGTTCATTTGCTACTGCACTGCGTGGATGGTGGTTTGCATCATCAAGTGAGCGTGTTGTTGCTCGATTGAGAAAGGATTTATTTCGACATCTTATTAACCAAGTGAGAAATATTTATCCATGGTTGTTTTTGTAAATCTTAAATACATTTAATCTTTTTGCATCAATATGTGATGCTTTATTTTTGATTTATCTTAGGAGATCGCATTCTTTGATGTCACACGAACTGGGGAACTTCTTAGTCGTCTTTCAGAAGATACACAAATTATTAAAAATGCAGCAACTACGAATCTCTCAGAGGCTCTCCGCAATCTCACAACTGCATTGATAGGCCTTGGCTTTATGTTTCAAACATCTTGGAGGTTAACATGTAAGTATTTCTTGTTGAATCTTTAATATTCATAGAGCTATTAAGACAATGATGAACCTCTAGTCGTTTGGTTTAGTCTATGATTATGTATACGGTAGTAAAACCTAATGAATAGACTAGAGGATTCAATTTATTTCTCTTAGGCTATAGCTATTGCAACTCTATTTTTTGATGTATAAGAGCCATGAAAGAGCTATATGATTTTTTTCATATTGGAAACACTATATTTAAAATCATTGGTGATAATTTAAGTAGGAAAATGAATATTTGATGAGGAAAAGAATTCCCGTCTTTTGGAGCGTCAATGCTCCTTTGGACTACTATAGAACTAAGTGGCACTATTATTGAGGTTTGGATAATGCTAGTTAGGGTTCTCTCAATTGGTGTCATTCTATCATCATTCACCTAGAAGTCTTTAGCTTGCATGGTGGTCATTGTTGATTCATACAAGATTCCACGTGCCACATGCTCCCTAGTAGGAGATTAAGCCAATAACGCTTTTAGCTTCTAGGACTTTTCAATCTAGTGAGGAAGATTAATCCTATTACGTAGTAGCACAATTCTTATATTGCTCTCCACAACCTTGTCTTTCATAATTTAGGCCTGTCCCCGTTCTGCTTTCCACTATTGCAAAATTGATTTTGCTTTCCCTTTGTTTTGGTTGCTACAATGTTTTAGTTTGCCAAGTTGTACCTTGCCTCTGCATTCAACAATTGTCCAAAAGGTTTACTTATTTGGGAAGTCTTGCATCTATGACTCTTTGCAACTTCTTGAAGTATTTAATCACTGTTGCTGTCCTTCCTCCTCTTGAGGTGGTTTAGTATCCACCATAATCAACCCATCATTTGAACCTTACAATAGAAGCCTATGCCATGCTAATACACTACCAAATGGAAGGATCTTATCTATGCTCATAAATGACAAATCACAAGTCAATTCACCTCCATGGATGTGTTAGAGTACCTTGGTTGTCGTTGCCAAATGGCATGAAATGTTCTTAGTAGATGAAGGTGCTCCATTGTTTTTCATGATATGGGTAGTGCTATCGAGGTTACACATATAGCTACGAGATTTCTTAGAATGCATTTTTGCACCAACATGTAATTTCATATGCCATGAGCTTGCAAGGTTGTTCAACCCATTACCTCAAAAGATAGTTTTCCTCAATGCCAATCTATTTGAAGACCTCAATGAACTTGTATACATTTGGGTGAGGGAGCCGATCTTATTCACCAACTAATTTTGTACTCAACCTCGTAAGCACCTATTTTAGGGGCTAAAGCCCAGACCATGGAATTGAGGACTATCCTTTGATGGCCAAGGTGTAAAAGGCTGAAATTTGTGTTGTTGAGTATGTCTACGGTTAAGCCTCTAGAGCCTCACCCACGGGAGATAATGAAGTTTGAGTGAAGACTGTAAAGAAGGGAAAGGTCCTCAAGTCCAAAATGCTAAGCAAATTTTGGTGCTTGACTTTGGCTGACCCCTTGGAAGATTGCTCACACAATTTGGCAAAATGCTAGTTGGGGCCTTCTAGCCCATCTATTATCAAGGAGTTGGGGGTTATAGGGTCCTATCTCCATCCATATGCCTAAACTCTTAGTTGACTCTTGATTGGGAAGACTCTAAAAAAAAAACCAAAGAATAGAACACTAAAAGATTACTTTTTGTTGTAGATGCAAAGTGTGACCTCTACAATTGCTTTCAACTCCATTGTGGGCATGGGAGATGAGGTGATGATGAATTTTCATGTTGAAATGTGGCAATGAAGATTGTATCATGGATTTTGAGGCCTTATAAATCCTTGCCTCAAGTCCATGGTTTGGATAGTATGTGAATTTGTTTTTGAGTTAGATATTTTGTGTTTGTACGAAGTTAAAGTTAGTTTGGTTATGCAAATTATCCTTTTGGTAATTTGGTTGAATGTTGTCATTTTTTACTAGCCATGTTGAAGGTAAAGGAGGTGATGCCATAGTATTCTCCTAAAAGGTTGTTGGTGTTGTCAGTGGGCATGGTATTGATCCAACAAGTTGATTGTTTTCCTAGACAACCAAGTCTTAGGATCGACCAACATATATAACCGAAATGATGTGGATGAGATAACGATCATGTGGGAGTGGCTAGTAGATGAGCTCCCAAATTAGTTGTTGTGTGAAGACTTAATAATGTTGAGAGTCAAGATAAAGAGGGATTGCTACTTGTCCAGGTGTTGCCAAGGGAGAAAATTGCCTAGATGGCTTGAAGGCTAGGCTTTGGTGGTATTGTCAGGAATCTCTTGAGTTGGGGTTTGCTTGGTCCAATTACTTGAAAGGCAATGAAGACATTTGAAGTAGTCAAACTGAGCCATGCTTACAGGGAAATTCCTTTTCCTTTATGTTGTAATTGAAGAAGCCTTATTCGAGTTTTAAGAGAGCTTTCTCTTTTTGATCACTAGCCTATTGTTTTTTCTTCTATCGGGAATTGGCAAAATCAAAGCATCAAAGATTAGAGTTATGCTTAACGTATTCCATTTCAAGAAACTAATGTGTATTCAAATGCATGTTAATTTTCCTATGAACCGAACACCCGACAACCCATTGACCTATCAGATTACAGAGTTACTGAATGAATGCACAACTAGGTTCTTAACTTTAATTTGCAGAAGCAATAAACATAACCAATCTCACAAAAACAAAAAAGACACAACAAATTCTGCCCAATCAAATCAGTTCTTCATTAAAATTGTTCAGAACCTACTTTGGTTTCCATCTTGGGATAATGGCCCAACAAAAGAAATTATATACACAACAACTTGATCTGGTCCAACTAGTCAAGCCCTCCTTAAATGATTTGGATCTCCTTGTTTCCCTTTTCCTGAACCCAACTAGAATGAAAGTCCTTCTCCACTCATCATAGAGATAACTCTCCCAATGTCTTGTTCTATTGTTTGGGATGTCTTCTCCCACTTCATAGCCTTGTTTTATAACTTTACGTTGAGCTATAACTTTACGACCAAGATTAGATCTTGCCTCACTTGAGATCAAGGGTTGAGATTAAAACATAATCACTAAAATAATTATCTTACTTTTCCCAAGTTCATTTTAGCTCAACTAGCCTACATAATAATTATGTGCTTTCTTAAGATAAGAACTAGGCTAAGTTACAAATGCAACTTGCTCACACTAGAGCAAGTGTTTTAGGAGATCTTGGATGACTTTTGCATGCCTAAACACTTAGGCCTGTGCAAAAATACTTGCCCAATCTACGAACGTCAACAATGCATTCAAAAATCTATTGCTTTGGCCCAAAGGCCCTAGAGGATAGATAGTTTGGTGGGAGGTTGATGCTAGTTGGATCATTGCTTTCTGACAACACTATAGGAAGTAGAAACTCGTTGTAGAAAAATGGAGAATCTAGTTGTGATAGAGGAACTCAAGCAATTGTCTTGATAATGAGTAACCCATGCTTGAGTTGTGAATATGAGGCATTTTTTGTACGTTGAGATGCTACTTTTTTTGTAGGTTGAGATGCTACTTTTTTTGTAGGTTGAGATGCTACACTAGCTTAAGATGGACAATTAATCATCTAAGGCCTTATTCAGAGACTTAATAATGAAGGAGGTGGGGAAATGTTTGAAATCTATCAGATCCTAAAGGGCACATGACAAATCAAGAAATATTGAAAGAGAAACTGTAAACCATTATAAGATCATTTTTTAGTCCCAAGAGATGATGGAAGAATGAATAGTGGCCATGTTGACGTGCATTGCTCACATTTTCTTTCTCCAAAACATTAAAGACTTTGTGATTAGGAGTCAACATCAAATGAGTCGATAAAAACCTTGAAAGAGATGGTTGATGGCAAGTCTCTAGGTCTAGATGGCTACCCATCTAAATTTTACAAAGCCACATGGTGCTTTATTGAGTGTAACTTGCTTTAAATGTATGAGGAGTCTATACATAACCAATCATTAGGGAATGGCATAAATAAGGGGTGTATAAAGTTTATCTCTAAGCTTGGAGACTTTGTGTTAAATGCCAATCGGCATCCAATCACATAGCTAAACATTTTGTACAATATATTCACCAAAGCCTTGATGCTACATTTGAAGCATATTCTCACGAATATTATGAGGGTTAAACACGTTGGAAATCGGGAAGTTTTTCAATTTTATCTTAGATTTCCGTTACATGATAGTTACTTCCGAGTCTGTTTATTATTATTATGTTTTCTTTCTTCATCAAGCAATTATCCTAAAACATGAAGACCACAGAATACAATAGAACACAAGATATAGACTCCAAGCTAGGGCAAAACCCCTCCAAGGGAAAAACCCAAAAAATCTCTTCTCATACAATCAAACCAAATGAGATATCCAAGACCCATAACCACATAAATTTCCACCTTTAGATGCCAAGTCAAATCATTCTTCCTTCCAGTAGATTAACCAACAAGAAACCAACTACGAGAGATGTACGTGTGCCAAAGTAGATCTTCTTCTAGACTTCGGCCTTCCTCATCCTCTCCATCTTCTGTGATATTTCATACCAAAACCATCCAAATGTGTGTGTCCAAATGAGCTCCATCTATCCTCTATTTATATAGTTCAGAACTTCAGAAGGGTGCGAATAGACATGTCCATTAAGGCAAGACCGACTTGACATGTAGGCCGACTTGGCATCTAGAGGGGATTTTGTCCCAAAATTTACATTTAAAAATTTCTTTTCCATTTTCTTTTACAATAGGTCCAAAATAGGACTTTGACTCTTTGACTCAAAAACCTAAAAGCACAGAGAACATGCTTATATAGAAAATAATAATAATTTTTCTTTTTCTTTTCTTTTGCTTTTTACATGAAATACACAGTGGTACAATTTAGAGGCAATATTTCATGAAGTAACATACCAAAAAAGGGGAATAAAATAGACCCTCCAAAGGAATCAAAACCTTAATCCCCAAAAAGAGAAAAAACAATTGCACTAGACAAACTAAAAACCTTAAACCCCCAAGAAATGGAGAAATCAATGCTTTGAACAGATCCATATCTAGAATATGTTTTTCAAATAGTAACACATGCTTCAACAGAGCAAAGATGCTTCATTAGAGCCTGCTATATTTTAGGCAATGCTATCCCATGTATAATTGGATGGAGTGGGAAAGAAGCTTGGGACTAAACACCATGTTCATCAAATCTGATTTCAAAATTATAGACCATGGGTGGGTTGGGATTTAGTCAAAGTCGTAGGGAACCCTTTTGCTTTTCATGCATTTCCCAAGGCGTAGTGGGAGGTTATTTTCAAACAATAATAAGAAAATTGACCAAGAGATTATCAAGACTATTGCTCTTGTTTCCAAGTTCCATATGTGCAACAAAGAGTTGTGTGGCATGCATGTTATCTATTTCTCATGTTGGGTACCATCTATTAGATCTCGTCAATGATTGCAAACGTAGTTTTTTTTTATTCTTTTATGGGCTAATTCAAAGGGAGAAAAGGGATTCCATCATGTTAGCTAGAATCTTTGTTGTGCTCCCCAAGATTTGGGAGGAATGGGAATTATCTCCACATGCACGCAAGCCTAGGTGCTAGCTGCCAAATGGGATCATTGGGGAAGTGGAAAGCCATGAAGCTTGGAACACTTGAGAAAGTGCATCACTTCTAGTGCCCTCTAGGTCAAAGGATTTGGAGTGTTCTTACTTTAGAAACTCTAGTAATTATGCCTACCTTGGTAATTATGCCCTATATTATAATTTAACCAGAGAAACGAAAATTTAACAATTCATTTTGCAAGTACTTACCTGGAACTTTTGTTTGAAGGTGTTTCTGGGCTGTTGTCACTCCTGCTCCTGTTACCAAACTTCCCATTTCCTCCTAGCCTATCTGGGATCAACCTATATGGTTCCCAAATCCAGAAGACTTCAAAACTGAGGTCTTTCAGCTCTCTTGACCAAAGCTCCAAGAACAACTAAGGCTTAATTCCTCCTCTATTTGTGAAATTCTCGGTACTCCTCTGTGTTAGAAAATCAGAAAGGCAAAAATATTTTCTTATATAGATAATTACTTGTGATTCTTTTATCTTTATGTTGTTCTTTATCTTTTAGTTCATCAAGCAATTACCAAAAAAATAACACAAGAACAACAGATGTAGGCGGACAACCAAGGAAAAACCCCTATCTAGGGGAAAACCTAGTGAACAATTCTTCCTTCAATAGTTTCTCAAGATAATCCAAGACTCTAGACCCAGATAGAGACTCCCTCCACACCAAGTCAATCCTCAATCCTTCGACCTAGCAGCATCAGCAACAACAACAACCCAGTAGCAGCTTCGACCCAGCAGATGTAGCAATAACAACTTCGACCAAACTTGGAAGACTTCGATCTCCCTTGATACGCCTCAGAATTGAGTGAGAGTTGTCCCAAAATTTCGATCTTGAGACCTTCTATCTTTCCCCAGAAACTCTCACTTCTTTTTAGCTCCTTTTCAAGCCCTTAACCAACTTCGCACTTTTCCAGCTTTCAGCTACAGAGATCAAACTATGTGAGAGAGAATGAGATGCACCAAATGGATTCGAACTCCTTGTATTTATAGCCTTCTGGGGAGGTCGAATTACTTGTCTTGAGGTCGTCTTGATCTTCTTTAGGCCGACTTGGTGAGGAGGAGACTAAATTCATTTTTGACTAGAAAATAATTCTTTATACGTGAACCGAAAGTCCAAGAAGGGTCTATTTAAATGTACAATGAATCTAATGAATGAATAAATCCTAGAAGTCCTCAATGGGGACTTTGACATAAAACATGATGACCCAAGCATGAAACCCATGCTGTAATAAGTCATAATAATAATAAAAATATTTTCTTCATTCTTTTGATAAGTACATCTCAAATATATTTATGAAGACTGAACCTAGTTACAAATTTCAACACTCTGTTTGTGAAATTCTCAGTACTCCTCCTTTGTCTGTGACAGACCAAAACAAGACTTCCTCTCTCAAAGAATTTTTCTTCCCCTCTTCTTGTGCTCCCTCCTGCCTCTCTATATTTACTCCTTAGTGGTCACTGCTTCTTTACCAGCTAAATCCACCGCTACCCTATATGGTGACACCTCAAATCCTTTTGTTAAGGTGCTATGACACTTGCTTATAGTATTGTATGCTGACATGTGCGATTTATTTTTAGAATTAGTATTTATTTATTTATATATAAATGTCCTATTTGACTTTAAATTTTACGTTTATATTCATAACCAAATTTACTTTATAGTTTAAATTTATATCATTGAGATTATTTAGAGTATTGCTTGTTAATTATGACACAATGAGCAATATGGGTGGTGTTGGGTAAGGGTGTAACCTCAATTTGAAGGAGTGTCATGTTATTTAATATTTTATAGTCAATCTAGAATGTATACTAGTGCAGTGCATGCGATGCATGCATATGTAGCGATCATATGCATGCCTCGTACGCGTGCCAATATTCCTATGTTCCTTGTAATTTAATGGGTCATTACATATACCCCTCCTTTAGAAAACTTGGTCCTGAAGTTAGGGTCCATATAATATATCAATAATTATTTTAGCGATTAGTGTAATCATGTAAGGATTGTGTCCCATAATTGAATTTTAATTTAATGTGAGGATACTTAAAAATTTGTGTTTTGAGCACTTATAGTTTTACAACCTTAATAGTCATGCCTTGCCAGGCCGGGCTTCCAAGCTATTCTAGAATCATCCTATCCTTCCTAATTTCTTCCGCTCCCATCCTATCCATCCTCTACTGGAATATGCCATGGCGTCAACTATACTGATCTAACTATTCTTAAACCTTAAAGGTGATAGCATCGACTATATTGACCTAATTTTCCAGTATGCATCTGGAAGTCATCATCACACATCTAGGGGAACGTGATTCGCACAGTCCTCCCATGACTCTAGGTTTTGGAGGATAAACGGTGGGCAACATCTCCATTCCTAGTAGGACCAGGGTCAACACCTTATCATGGAATCTCATTGAGCATCAATTGTTCTTGGATTTTTGTCATCACGTGGTCGGTTTGGTAACGACACTATCTATAATGTAAACACTTGCCCACACATTATAACATATGCATGAATATATTAAAAACCAATTGTATTCAAATTTCAGATAACAATTTTCTATGCATTCTTAATAAACTGTCATCTATGATATTGATCTTTGAGTTAATATAACATACTTGGCTATGTTTAACCAATATATTTGTAAGTTTTTGTTCACATTTAGTAGTCAAGTGTAGTCATTCTTTTATTTCCATCTCATCATTCATGTTGATATGTAAAATAAAAATTATAGATATCACATCCATAACCTAATTCATAATTTATATTAGTATCCATGTACCAACAATGTTAAGCATAATTATTTGAAATCATTCTTCTGTGTACTGATTGTGCATGAGACTGATGGCTTTGGATTGCTACTGAGTGGTGAACTTCAGTACCATTATTAATTGCACTGACACTTGATATTTGATCTTACCACCACCTATTGTTATGTCCCAAACATTCATTGATCTGCATGTTTTTGCTCCAGTAACAACTAGCTGGGTTGTTATCTTATTTCATAACAAAAATGCATCATCCTCCCTATCGGCCTTCAATCTATTGTTTCCATGCAGTGCCTTTGAATGAAGCATCATATGGATAGTCTTTAGCAAAGACTGATCTCAATTCATTTCTTTTAACAATAATATTGCTTGTTGTGCTTTCCTTATTATTATTATTTCAGTTTATTTTATTATTATTATTTTATTTTTGAAATACCTAGATCAGAACATGGTATACAACAACATTAGGGACATATCCTGTTTTCAACATTTCCTCTAACAGTAATACACCATCCATTGCTCTATGTTTAAATGGTAGTGCTCTTTCAATACCTCAGCTCTATGGGTTGTATTTATGGTCATGGAACCTGTTCTTAGGGTGTATTCATTCACTATAAGGACTGCTAAATTAGGTCTGAATGTTGTCCCAATAATCATTCCTTGAAAAGCTAGTGCAAAATGTCATGCCAAAGTGATAAGCATTGCACATAAATTTCCTTTCTCTGTCCTGAAGCCCATGTCTTGTATTGAGTTCCAATGCTTTTGTTCACAACAGAAAATATGTAGCTTTATCCCTTTTCCTTTTCTTTTCCACAATATCTCTTATGGCTAATTTGCACTAGTTTTAATATTCGTTCTACAAATTCACTAGATCCTTGTTACCTTTCCAGTGTACCTCTAGTGTCTAAATTTTACCACTCTTTACTTTCATTCTGTTATTACTAATCTAACATTCAACATGTATTTCCATGGTTGTTTCAGATTTATGCCTCACTTTGCTATAGAAGTACCTTTGCCTCCCCTCTCCATGTACTTCCGTTTGACCATCCTTTTCATCAAGCCAATGTTCTCAGACTTTACCACAACAGAAGATAAGGCAACGTAACCCACTAATTGGAACCAAATGCATTACTATGTTGACATCATTTTATATTTCAAACCAAGTATCCATTAAGTCCCAATCTTTATCCTTCATCCAAGATGGGGGAGTCTTTTGAAGAATCTGAGCTCAGCCTTTTACCTGTGAATTCAATTATTCTCTCCATAATGTTAAATTCAACATATTCATGAATTAGTTTGCCACTTAGTTTAATTGAAGTGTTCTTTTAAGAGTTTATGAGGCAGAATCAACAATGGCAAGGTTATGATATGCTCCAATAATATATGGAACTAAAATAGTGAATTGGGTCCAGGAAGCTGTTTCCTTAACAACATAACATGGATTGAAGATATTTTCTAGGGAGCATGGAATGTTATAGAGGATCAGGTATTCAACTTGATCTGGCTACTTACAATGTCCTCATCATCTCCCTAAGAAAGCAAAGGAAAGCAACAAATTTTATGATGAGAAATACCGAGATAGATTTATAATTGATCATAGTCATAGCATAGCCCATATATGATAGCGACAATGTTAGGGACAGTGACATGATGTGCTTCAGTGATTAGGATAGACATGCTTGTTGAAGCTCAATGGTAGTTTTTCCTTGACATTCATGATACCTGGTGGCCCAGTCTCAAGGACCTGAGACTTTCGTTGATCAGTACCTGAGCTCTTACATCATACTATTCCAGGGTTGAATAAACCGTCCAGCTTGTAGATGCAATTTTGGCATATGGGTGAGTGATAAAGCCTGAAGGTATTGATCACCTCCTTCAGTGCCATTTAGGAAGCACTGCAACTTGTAATGGTGAGCTGTCCAGACACTTTTAGTCAACAAGATACTTCAGAATGGACACTGGGCTTAGATTTATAATTTTTTTTAACAAAGTTACCATCCTATGCATGAGTTTTGACAATTTGACTATTCAGCTCCTTATCCTGTGGCTGATGCACACAGCTAGAGAAATGATTTTTCAGGTCAGGATGTGACAGAATTTGACTTTCAACGATTATCCACAGAATTCTAATCTATAGCATGCACTTTTGAAGTGAATGGATCAACTTGTCATGCCAGATTTAAAAGGAACAGTCCAATCCTTTATTAACTATCCTGTAACAGTATATAAATACTTTCTTCTGCAGATATAAAGGAAACAAAAGTTAAAAAAAAAAAACTTGTGACAATTGCAAAATCTTCAGTTTCACAGGATACCCTTGGAAGGCTGGTAGTAGGAATTGTTGAGTTTCCATGATCTTGGGTCCAAGATAGAATCTTAAAATCTATGACGCTACAAAACCAAGAATCTCAACAGAACTACTTTGCACAACGGAATATAAACAATAGTAAATCACATGTGCACAAAATATGGAATTTTTTGTACAATTTTCAACCCAACTTTGTTATATTAAACAACATATAATCAATGTTCCACCAAGGTTCCGGGACGAGGGGGCGAGGGAGCGAGGGGGCGTGGGAGCGGCCTATGCAAAAGCTCCCCACCATTTTTTAGGAAACTTGGGGGAGTGTCAGGGTCTTAAAAACTTACAAATATAAAATATAATTTATTAATTGAGTCCACTGTGACAATTTGGTTTGAATTGAAAAGCTGCAAAGCATGATCATTGATATGAATATCATTATCTAAATTTCTAATATCATATAAAATAATAAATTTAAAATTCTAATTTATAATCATACATTATAACAAAATAAAACGACAACAATACCACCATCTTCAACATTTTGATAATACATAGCAAACCTCAACAATGTCGTTGTAGAAGGTACTATACATCTATTCTTCCTGCATCTTTGTTATCAATAAAAGATCTTAATCTTAGAATCTCAACACTTCTATCCTCTGCAACTTCAACAATATGTTATCAAGGCAACTCTATTCAGTTCTAGGCCAAAATGCTATAATCATTGGTGAGTTTTGCCCATCTGTACATAGTATCAATTACAAGGATATACAAAACAACAGTGTTGTTTTATGCTCGTGTGAATTCTATTGTCAATTGTATCCTTGTTGAAGAGTGACTGTTGTGCAGACTCCTGATGGCATAACAAGATGATAATGCCTCTGTCCACTGATGGACATTTGTGTCTAGAACATTACTCATACTTCTACCATAACTCCAAAAATCTGCAATCTAAACCTGTAGCTTCCATATCTGACAATTTGGCTATATGTATTACAACTTCTGCTCCTTTACTTTGAAACTCTTGTTTAAATTCAAATTACAATGACCTCAAGGATTACTGTAACTTGATTATACAGATACTTGTAAGACACCAATTAGGGTTACTTAGAGAAATAAAAAATACTTCAACGTGATCGGTGTTGTCTTTTAGAAAGCAAGCACTGCCACACAAAAGTTAAGTTAATTTGATGCTGAACTTCTTTGCCTTCTAATATTTCTTATCGTCACAAACTGAATTCTTCACAAGAGGGAGCCTCTGATGTTGATCATCCATAGTGAATCTTGAAGAGCCGAGATTTGAGAGAAGCAGAGAAGCATTGATGAGTAACCACTTCAGGGATGATCTCCTCACAGAATGTGTAGGGTAATATTGAGCAGCAACCGCAGATAAATGAATTTATTTGGATCAAACTCAGAATTTGTCTAATCAGAGGGCTGACAGTTCATAGTGATAGAAATCCTCAAGATTTGTCTTCAATTTTGTCTAATATGTGCACTCCAAAATTCCCACAAATAACCAAATCACATTACCATTGTGATAGCCATATCAAGGGTCCATTCTGCAATATGCAAGGTTCCAACAGATACCATCAAGGTTCCATGCATGGGAGTGATAAGATCTATTAATAACAACACACACAATGCACGAAGGCTGTGTGTGTTGTTATGTGTTCACCTTGCCATTTTTATAACATGAAACAACTAAATTCCAAAACCCTACGCTTAGTTTAACTGTTAATTAAAGATTAGTTTTAGGGTTAATTAAAATCAGTTTTTTTTGCATAAACGTGTTTAGTCCCCCATTGCCCCCCCTCACCCCCTCTCATCCCCCCTCGCCCCCCCACGTCCCCCACGTCCCCCCAACGTCCCCCTATGTCCCTTTTTTTGGAAACGCCCCCCTCAGGAAAGGGAAACGACTCCCTGGCACGTCCCCCTGAGTTTCCTCATTTTTGGGGGCGTGGGGAAATGTCCCCTACTCATCCCCAAGTCCCCAGAACGCAGGGGAGCGAGGAAACTAGACCCCTAGGGGGGGCGAGTCCCCGTCGAACACTGGTAATATTTCTTGTAGAAAATTTGTCAAATCTGTCTTCAAATCTGCCATGCTTGTCTTCAAATCTATCTTCAACTCGTCCATCTTATATTCCACGCCATTCATATTAACTTCCACGCCCTTTATCTTAGATTCCATGCCATTTATCTTAGCTTCTGTTAGCTTTTGTGAGAGTGACATTTGTTGCACTTGGTCTTGTAATTTTGATATATCATGTAGCATTTCTTCCTCTTCTTCATGAGTCATGCTAGAGCTTTCACATTGCTTACTAGGTTTTTGCATTTTCTTTCCTCGGGGCACCAATTACCGATAATAATGCTCTACTATGCCCTTTGAATTCCTTCAAAATAATTTTTCAAACCAAGATTAAACAAAAATTTAAAAAAATATACACACCTTTTTTCACTTTGTAGGAGCTCGATATTTCCTCTAATGTATCTTTGTAATTTCGGATCATCCAGTTCTGAAATTGCGACCTACAGTATCCCTCTATGTCCTCTTTCCAATGCCACCAGTCTGACCCTAATTGGATTCTCCAATGAAGAGTTATGCCAAATCTCCCACGGTGACCTGATTATAGACTAATTCTGTAGAGCGAACTTGTATGATGTGCCACGTGTCCCTGTTTTGATCTTTGGCTCTAAAAAAATATATACAAGAAACTAAAGTCCGTGCTCTTTCTGTACCTTCTTACGAAATTTCAATCTGATGCTCAGAGAGAAAGTTATGACGATTTTCCCCCAGTCACCTGTTCTGAATGTAATTCAGAATTCTGCAAAAGGACGAACTTCCTCAGTTCATATCTCCGAAAATATAGTGCAAAAAGCTTTGAAATTCGGACCTAAGATTCAGTGCGATGTCTTCTCAAATGGGTTTTTTTTATAGCTTTTGAAATGTCGCAGAAAAAAAAGTTATAGTGAAAATTCCACGATGACCTGTTTGGAGCAGCGAAACCCTAGAATCCAAAGCTTTGATACCAAATGTTATGAAACCAAAACCCCTTTCCAAAAAAGAAAAGATAGAAAGATAGAATCAATGCCTAGAATTAGCCTCTTCGAGAGGGAAACATCCTTTAACAATTACATAAATGAACAATCTTGGATGATTCAAAGATAAAGCTCCTTTCTATATATAGGAGTCAAGGAGTCACAATATAACCAACCGACCTAACAATAATAACATAAGCACAAAATAACAATAGAGGGATTCTATGGGGCATAGTAATAACAATATGGGGACAATAGGGGCATAACAATATTAATAAGGGGTACAACTACAATAGTAATGGGGTAATCACTAGTATTATAGGAACCCAACATATTGAAAGCTAAAATACGACTAGTTAGTCTGTCCTCTGTAAAAGTCATAATGTTGTTCTCAATGTTTATCTTCATGAATACAAGATGGACAATAGATAGTTGTCAGGCGATATAAATGCAATATTTACACCAACATTTAATTTGTCAATCCGGGTAAGTAAACTTATAGGTGTAGCACAATATATGCCAGAATACAACCTCAGGGAATTGTCAAATAAAAACCAAGCTTTTGCAAGAAATTCAAAAGAAGCATCATTCAGGAAAAAGGAACAAGACTTTTTGAAAGTAAAGTAAACACATTTCGGGAATCTACTTCTGGCTCCTCTTTTGGGTTGAGTTGACTCCTATAGTAAGTCTTTCTCAGTTGTTCAGGGGACAAGGGAATGCAGGCCCCATTCAAAAGAAAGTGATTCAAGAAATAAAGAATGAAAAAACCTCTTAAAATATTACTGCTATGTTGCAAAGATGAAAATCATGAAATTAAACTAGGAATCATAAAGCAACTTCATTCCAACTAATCTACGGAAATCATTGAATGTTTTAAAAATAATTGAGATGATATATGCACTGCTTCTCTATAGACAATTCAATATTTAGTTGTAAGGAAAGTGTGCAATAAGAACAAATAAGATAAATATATTTTCCGCTACTTACCCCGATCTTATAAAATCATTAAATACTTCCTCTACGATACAAAAATATTTTATATGACATGTGAAACATTTAATTATGATGAAAGGAACATTAATCATAACTATTTACCTCAAGACATTTTAAGAATTCTTAGAGCATTTTACTTTGCCAATAAAACAAGATTCACAATTTCACTTTATGTTGATCCTAGCATTTGTTTATTAATATTTCAAAAATGAATGTTTTTCTTCTAAGTATAGGAATCAGTTTTTTCAAATAATAGTTTTAAGGAAATCATGAATGCTCAAATGGTATGTACTAAATCATAATTCTTAATAAGCCATTACATCCTCGTATGCAGCAAATGAAACCAGGATAAGCATCACACTTAATTTATAATAAAATTTATAATAAAAGTAAGAGATGCAGTAAGCATTCACTATATATCCTTTGTCTACTTCAGCTTGATCTTCATGAAAACACATTCCAAGAGAAAAACGACATCATTGAACTTAAATGACCAGAGCAATGAAAAAGAAATTATGGATGAAATCGAAAATCGGATGATTAAAGCATGAAGCAGAACTTGTGAAATAAAATTGCAAAGCTATATGAAATCACACTCACACACTATGCAGAAAATAAAATGTAGCAAAAGAAATCCTAAGAAGTTTGGGGCAACAGACCGGCTGGTGGGCCCAACCACCCAACTTGTTTCCCTTGCAACAACTAACTCATAGTGCTAGAAGATTCAAAAGAAACATAAATGTAAAATAGAATGGAAGGGTATATTAATCTTGAAGTCCTGTTACATAATTGTTGAACACTGCAGAGCTGGGCTCCAATGGTTCCCTCCAAGGATCATCCCACTAGGCACACAGGCTCCTCCCTTCCTGCACAGCGAAATCAATTCCCCTGTTCTACAAAGAAATGTGATTTACAAAATACAATGCCGGATTTGGATCCCCTTTCCAATGCACATCCCTCTGTCTTATAGCAACAACACTGCCCAATTACTCGATTCTATGCATACAAGTTTATGATGGTCGTTAAAAATAATTTGGAACCAAAACAAGGAAATTTGATTTGGACTGGGTTAGAATTGCTACGGGATGCATCGATTTGGAGATAACTACAACGACCAGGGCCTATACGTTGTTGGCAACTATGTGATGACCATTTCTTTGACTTTAGTTGCTCTCCAACAATTCTATGATGGTGCTAAAAGGCTATTAGTTTTGGAATCATAAAAATGAATTGGTTTGGTCATACTTCTATAGTGAGAACGACTTATCGAGCTCTCTAGAAGGCCACAAGATGTATCATTTGAATATGCACTTCCAAAATCAAATGATCTCTCGCGTGGTTTTCACAATATTTACAGTGTTTGCTGCTAAAGCAAAGTCAAGCAAATCCACCTATTTTCTTGCAGTATCAAACCAATTGTTTGACGAATGATGGACAAAGTTACTTTTGTAGGAATAAGTTTGCATTGTTCCAATGTGTTCTTGACATCTTGCAATGCATCCTCCTCAATGTCGATATTTTCTGCGCTGGTGAACATCCGCATTCTGAGTTATTTCATCTGCAACCAATGCTGTTCATGGAATTTCAATCATAGTTCCAACTTTATATTTCATATAAGCACTTGTCTCCAAAAATATATGTTCAACAACCTTATTTATGATGCCCACTTGATCTCCTAGCTCCTGGGGTGTTTCAATAAGAGGAACCATGATTTCTGGTAGCATTTTGACACCTTGGTTGATCATTGTAATGAGAGTTTGAAAATTAGCAGTGACTTGCATTCATGTTAGTTGTGGGTGTGCTATTCCAAGCTTAGAAACTATTTCATTGGTATCACCCTCTAGAAGGAACTCATGCAAGGGTGGATCCAAAAGGCATATCGTGACAGGAAGGCCATCCATTACCCAAAAATATTCCTTCAAGATCAAATTGTTGATAAGGTAGAAGCTTGTTGAGTGTTGCTTGCTATGTTTTCTTGCATTTAACATATCTTGCATTTGTTGTGTCCACTCTTGGTATCCATCTTGAACACCTTCTCCTCAAAATCCATATGCTTGTTTTCCACCGTGATAGGCTGAAGTATGAAAATCGCAAAGGTGAAAACATTGTTTTGCACTGCTAGTACAGTGTTGGTACAAGAACTGCTGGTACAGGAATCGTTGGTGCAAGAACTGCTGCTACAAGAACTGTTGGTGCAGGAACTACTGGTACAGGAACTTCTCACCTGCCACAAAGAGAGCCTAACATTAATGACATTTTCACATTAAATACTCTTCAAATTAACAAAACAAGAAGAGTTCATAGATCAAGAACTGTTAGCTCTAAATGCCTCTAAATAATAACTTAATAATGCATAAAAATAATAATAATGATTATAGACACTTAGTACATGCATAAAATTATTCAATAAAATCATGAAAATATGGACAAAATGGAGGCTCAACAATAGTATCATGCCACACCTTCTATACTAAAATTATTGAGGGAGTAATCATACATTCGGAGGGCTAGGATTCACTAGAACAAGACTTCTCGCATTCCTTGCAAACATACTTGGAAAAGTATTGGGTGTACATCACAGTTTGGAGTCATAGTTTGTAGTACATAAGGAACCATTTATAGTGACCTAGATATTATGCTAAGGAATGTATTGTATAAAAAGGGGGCCCAATACATTTGTAAAAAAAAATGTACATTCTCTCTTTAACATGTGCATATTAATTAACCCCAAAAATGTAAGCAAGAATGAGATTGCTATCACTTTGACAACCTTAATCAACAATTGGATCATAGAGAGCGTACATGTCAAGAACGGGATTTGAAACGAGGTGAAGATGATAATATTTCTCTCAAAACCTGAGCGAGATACAATTTACTAGATAATAGTCCATTCTACCAAACAACCTCTAAAATTACAAGCAAGATTCTGCAATCTATGTTTTTCTGACAATTCATTGAGCGCAGGACATGGACTGTATGCACATGGCACCTTGTCCATTTTCAAAAGAAGTTAACCCACTCTCTATCAAAGCAAAGGACACTATTTTGATTTTCTAGGGCACCTGCTAGAATTAAGTTTTTTCTTTCTTGATAACTACTTCAATGATCAATTTAAACAATAGTTTCATATAACATTAAATTCAATATCATTTAGGTAGTTATACATAAGAAAAACATCAACTGATAAATATGAAAGAACAATAAAATAACCATGAAACAAAGAGACAAGAGACACAAAAAATTAGGCACACAGCTAGGGCAAAGCCACAGGGGGAAAACCCTGAAAAAGTTCTTCCTTGTGAGAGAGGGAGAGAGTTTCTAGATTAATAAATACATTATAAATAACAATAGCAGAATAATAACCAAAATCATGATGAAATGTTATGTCAAAATTCAAGTCCTTGAAATTTCAGTCCTCCTTAGAATTTCAGCCTTCTCCTAAAATTTTGGCCCTCTTGTAATTTTGCTAGATCAGAGATGCATGAGACTGAATTGATGTGTCCAAATGAGGAGAAATGATCTCATTTATATAGCCTTCAAGTGGGGGTCGAGTGGGTTCCATTTAGGGGCCCAACCAACTTAATATATTTGGAGACAAACTTAAAAAAACAAATTTCCATTATTTTTCATGACGAAAATACCAACCATGGCTACCATATTTTTCAACACTCCCTCTTAGTCAAGGAGGTACTTTTCATTCTCTCTCTCAAGACCAATTTTCCCAACCAATCATAGGTCCCACAACCCACAAATTAAGGAAGGGATCACAAATACAAATCTCTCTCTATCGGGATCAATCTCCCCGACCAATTATAGGTCTCATAGCCCATAGCCTAAGGGAGAGATCATCAATTTCATCATAAGGAAAGATACATAACATCCATATCAAATCATCTCATAGACCAAGAGGTCTCGCAATACACAGCCTGAGGGAGGAATCAAGAATACATCTCTCGGACCATAAGGTCTCATGACACAACCTAAAAAAGGAATCAACAATACATCTCCCGTACCACAAGGTCTCATGGCACACGTCGTACATGAGGATTCAATAGTACACCTTCCATACAATAAGGTCTCACGACATAGTCTATAGGAGGAATCAACAATACATCTCTCAGACCACAAGGTCTCACGACACAACCTACATGAGATGGTCCATAATATGATGTTGTGTAATTCTCCCTCTTCAAGGAGATTCTTATTCATTCAAGTTTCTTTACATCAGTAACCAGTTCAATGTAGCCATGGTGGATCTCAATACTTTAACAACCATTTTAGCAAACAACGATATTCAATTGCTTATTCAACTTCAACCAGAGCTTCTCTCATAAGCAAACATCATCAACTATCACCAAACAATAACAGAATTCAGCTTCGACTTCTTTAAGAAGAAACCATCGAAAACCATAGTAGAGTCCAATAATAAGTGGATTCTCACAGAAGCAAATATTAGTATCCATAGTCAAATGCGACATATAACAAGTGGATTCTCACAATCATAGTCGAATTTAGCAAATAATAAATGGTTTCTCATAGAAGCGGGCATCAACAACCATAATAGAATCGAGTATACCATAATTAAATCCATATAATAAATGGATTTTCACAGAAGCAGGCATCAACATCCATAATCGAATTCACATAATAAATGGATTCTCATAGAAGCAATCATCAATAACCATAGTAGAATCCAACAAACCATAATAGAATCTAGCAGATAATAAATGGATTTAGTGGAAATAAACATCATCAGATAGATCAACGAAACAATCAATATCATAGTCGGCTAGCTTCTTCAAATCATTCATCAGGGATATGTCAATGGACCTACAGTCCATTGTGCCAAGGATATCACCAGGTTCATGCCTCAAAAACAACTCCCACTTACACATAAGTCCTCTACATAGTATAAAAGCCACAACCTACCATACCATGACAACAAATAACCAGCTCGCCATAGGGAATTTAATGTCCCTATGGTGGCCTTTTCACATACATGAATCCATAGATGATTTAACATCCTACTGTGGCCACCCATGTTGATTCAACAAGGAGCTGGTATCGCACGTCGCCACACTTATTGTACTTTCCCTGCCATACTAACACAAACATTCTCACGTTCAAAACATTCCAAATTCCCTCCTCCGCTAGTGAGATACATGTGAAGAGAACCTCTGCTCACACTCCACCTTCGATCCATGCCCACAACTGGATTGACTCGATATATTAAGTGAATACATGTGTAAACAACTAGTACCCACATTCCCCACTAATCACCAATTACACCACTCCTTCGGCCACCATTACTACTTCACGTCTCCCACCGTTGTCATCTAGTCTATCTATTGCTATTCACACTGCAATTCTTTGATCTCATATATACTCTTTGGATACTCTGCCAGTGTTGGTGATTCTTATGTTTTACTTTGGATTCAATTTACATATCCTTTTAATCCCATCTAAGATAAGTTCAGTCCTAATCAAAAGTTTGTTCTCCATATCCTTAAAGGTCATATGCTATGTCAGTTTCCTGTTCTAGGAAAAGGGCCACTTAACCAGCAGTAGAGTTTGAGTTAAAAAGGCTTCCTATATGGCCCATAAATCTATTTATTAGAACATATTTTCATTAGGTTGATACTACATTATATTCTTTTGCAGCGCAAATGCATCCCATGATGTACCAGCTAACATATTTTTTCCTATCTGCATTGCTTCTAGCAGAGGTTTTTTCTTATTCTGCAAGTGCCAAAGAGCATTCACACACACCTTTGAGGCTCAGGCATGTTCAAAAAAACTCTTCGTAGGTATCTCGTGGGTGGAGGAGGGAATTTGGAATGTTTTGAATGCGGAAATGTCTGTGCCAACATGGCAGGGAAAGTACAACAAGTGTGGCGATGGATGGGATTGACTCCTCGTTGAATCAACATGGGTGGCCACAACAAGCTGTCAAATCATCTATGGGGTCATGTATGTGAAAGGGCCACCATAGGGGCATTAAATTCCCTATGGCAGGCCAGTTATTTGTTGTCGTGGTGTATGTTTGGTAGGGTTGTATGTTGAAGAATCTCACTGTCACCTCTGTTAAAAAAAAACGATCTCCATGTCACCATCCTCGACATCTATGGTCACTACAAAAATTGTGATTTGTTGTGGAACCAGTTGAAGGGCTCATCTCCTCCCTTGATACAATTATTAGAGGGGACTTAAACCTAACCTTCTTATGCGGATCCATCTTGAATCAACACGAGTCAGTAGCTTTTCCTTGAAAGTTGGGAGAATACCTTTCAAGTTGGTCAAGATGCAAAAGTTTCCATAGTTGATAGGTTATAGTCATCCTTTATGAGTATTAATATCCCTATTAATATATAGGGCCATGTCAATTCCCATCTTACGTTTTTTTATAAATATGACATGGATTTGGATTCAATAAGCCACAATGACCTCATTGTCTATGCAAACAGTTGTCAATACGAGTGGCATGAAGTTGATATGTACTTATAGACATGTTCATTAAACATTGGGTTTAATATGTAAAAATTGATCATTGTTTCATGTATTAGGAGCACAATTTTTATATCATATGCACATGTTTGGCCAATCTAGAGATATATGGCAATGACAATTGTGCATGTTTACAATTGCTTGTGTGGACTTCGATAGTACTCTTAGTGAGGTGCATTACACGCACACACACACACACACCCCTCATTAAGAGTATTATCCAAGTCCACACTTCCCGAGATCTTGAACGACTAAACAAATAATGAATGGCACATTTTTGTCATTTTGATATGGCACCCTTATTATTTTATTGCTTACATGCATAGTTTATATGCATGCTTAGCTTACTATTTGCTTACTTGCATTTGTAGGTTATATGAACATGTTTAGATTACATCTCCCTCCCCTCCCCCCACCCCCACCCCCCCCCCCCCCCAAAAATTACACATCTAGGAAAATTGTCAAGTACTTCCCCTCATTTCAGAGTAAACTTTAGAATCTTTAAGGCACAAGGCTAGTCAATAACTAAGTGTGAATCCATTACAATAATATACTTGTTAAGAACTCAATGTGTTTCTTGCAAGAATTAAACTTGGGTGGGAAAGATAGCAATGTTTCCCCAACCACTCAAACAAACCCATTGACAAAAATGTTTAAATTACTTGCATATATAAATTAAACAATTTATCTTTCAACAAAAAATAAGCAGATATTTAGCAATTAAAACAAATAGTAAATGGAAAATTTTGTTGTCATTTTCATATGATAATTTTAATAACTATATGCTAATTTTAGATTTTGTGATGGCTCACAATTTTTTTGTATTTATAGTTTTTAAATATAATACAACATGAGTATGCTTTTAGATGCTTTGTTTACAAAATTATGAAACATTTTTAAATATCCCTAAGTTCTATGTTGAGTCGTAGAAGGGCTTTAAAGAGTTGTTTTCATAGTTTTTGTTAGGTCCCTAGAATACTAGTGATTCCCCCATTATTGTTGTCATTGTAGCCCCTTATTGTTATTGTTGTGCCCATGTTGTCCCCACATTGTTAATATTGTGACCCATAGAAGCCCACTATTGTTATTGTTGTGCTCTTATATTATTATTGTTATGTCGGCTTTGATTATATTGTGGCCCCTTAGACTCTTATATATAGGAAGGAGGTTTTGTCATTTGAATCATCCAAGAATTGTTCATTTGTGTAATGTAAAGGAGGTTTCCTCCTCGAAGAGGCTTATTTTGAAGTCGTTGATCTATCTGTTTTTCTATTTTGTGAGCTGGTTGCATAACATTTGGTATCAAAGCTTTGGATTCTAGGGTTCCACTGCTCCAAACAAGTCATCATGGAATTTTCGCTATAAATTTTTTTATTCGACGTTTCAGAAGCTAAAAAAACCCATTTGAGCTGAAATCTTGATGACCCTCGAGTCCGAATTTAAGAGCTTGTCTCATTATATTTTTGTAGTATGATCCAAGGAAGTTAGGGTTTTTACAGGATCTCGAATTACATCCCAAACAAGTGACCTTGGGAAAATCGTCATAAATTTCTCTCTGAGTATCAGATTGAAATTTCGTAAGAAGGTACAAGAAGAGGATGGACGATAGTTTTCTGTGCATTGTTTTCAGGTCCGAAGGTTGAAATAGTGACATGTGGCACTTCTTACAAGTTCGCTCTATTGAAAAAGTGTACAATTAGGTCATCTTGGGAGATTCCGCATAACTCTTTCTTGGAGAATCCAATTTCGATCGATTGGCGTCGTTGGAAAGAGGACTTAGAGGGATATCACAGTTCACAATTCAGACCTTTGAGATTCGAAATTTCAGAGATACATCAAATTCAATATCAAGCTCCTACAAATAAAATAAAATAAAAGTGTGTATTCTTTTTAAAATTTTGCATAAGTTTTGTTTGAAAAATTAGTTTGAAGTGTTTAAAAGGGAATAATGAAGAAAATTATGATTAGTTGATGCCCCAAAGAAAGAAAATGGCAACACCTAGTAAGCAACCCGAAAGCTCTACTATGACACATGAAGAAGAGGAAGAAATGCAACATGATATATCAAAATTACGAGACCAAGTGCAACAAATTTCTCTCTCACAAAAAGTAACATAAGCTAAGATGGATGGTTTGAAGAATGACATCAATGGTATGAAAGAAAATATTGAAGATTGAAAGAAAGACATGGAAGGTTGGAAGGAAGGTTTGACAAAGTTGCTACAAGAAAGGCTTTCTAATGGCAAAAAGGTAGTAGAGAAAACTCATAATGAGAACAAAAGAAATGTTAATCATGATTTAAAGAATGACAACATTGAATATTTGAAAAAAGACATGGAAGGTTTGACAAAGTTCCTACAAGAAAGGCTTCCTAATGGTGAAAAGGTAGTAGAGGAAACTCATGATGAGAACAAAAGAAATGTTAATCATGATTTCATAGATTCTAACATTGGAATAAAGACCCACCACGTTCCAAAGATCGATATGAGGAAGTTTGATGGCAAGGATCCTGTAACATGGATACTACATTGTTTTCAAGTCCGAAGGTTGAAATAGTGACACATGGCACTTCGTACAAGTTCGCTCCACTGAAAAAGTGTACAATTAGGTCATCTTGGGAGATTTGGCATAACTCTTTCTTGGAGAATCCAATTTCAATCAGATTGGCCTCGTTGGAAAGAGGACTCAGAGGGATATCACAATTCACAATTTCAGACCTTTAAGATTCGAAATTTCAGAGATACATCAAATTCAATATCAAGCTCCTACAAATAAAATAAAAAAAGTGTGTATTCTTTTTAAAAATTTGCATAAGTTTTGTTTGAAAAATTAGTTTGAAGTGTTTAAAAGGGAATAATGAAGAAAATTATGATTAGTTGATGCCCCAAAGAAAGAAAATGGCAACACTTAGTAAGCAACCTGACAGCTCTACTATGACACATGAAGAAGAGGAAGAAATGCAACATAATATATCAAAATTATGAGACCAAGTGCAACAAATTTCTCTCTCACAAAAAGTAACAGAAGCTAAGATGGATGGTTTGAAGAATGACATCAATGGTATGGAAGAAAATATTGAAGATTGAAAGAAAGACATGGAAGGTTGGAAGGAAGGTTTGACAAAGTTGCTACAAGAAAGGCTTTCTAATGGCAAAAAGGTAGTAGAGAAAACTCATAATGAGAACAAAATAAATGTTAATCATGATTCGAAGAATGACAACATTGATTTGAAGAAAGACGTGGAAGGTTTGACAAAGTTCCTACAAGAAAGGCTTCCTAATGGTGAAAAGGTAGTAGAGGAAACTCATGATGAGAACAAAAGAAATGTTAATCATGATTTCATAGACTCTAACATTGGAATGAAGACCCACCACGTTCCAAAGATCGATATGAGGAAGTTTAATGGCAAGGATCCCGTAACATGGATACTACAGATGGAACAATATTTCGATCTCCATAATGTGCAAAACACACAAAAGGTAAGCATTACAACTTTATATTTGGAACCCAATTAGTTTGTATGGTATCGATGGCTTTTCTCTCGTAAACAAATTGTCACATGGTCAATTTTTACAGACGAAATGATAGCACATTATGAGGATACAAAGAGAAACACCTTCTTTAGCCAGTTGATAAATCTCAAACAAAAAGGTTCAATGGTGGAGCACACTGGGGACTTCCAAATATTGAATATAAGGGTAAAGGATATTCCAGAGGAGCATAGGATTGATGTGTTCATAGGGACTTTAAAGGATAAAATCCAACATGAGGTTCACCTTTGGGAACCTGATTCATTAGAGAAGGCATTCAGGTTGGCAAGAAAAATTGAAAGCAAAATTATGGCAACAAGGAAGCCTACCACTCACAACTATAAAGATGGAAGCATTGCTGCCCCTAGCCTTCCATAACCTACAAGGTTGACACCACAAAAATTGAAAAAAAGAAGAGCAAAGGGGCTTTGTTATAGTTGTGATAACAAATACACTAAAGGTCATAAGTGTGATGAGAAGAAATTATTTTACATGGATTGTGAAGAGGAGGAAGAAAAGGAACAAGAAATGTCAAAACAAGAGGATATACATCAGGAATCAACCCTAGAGAAAGAAGAAATTAATCCAACCATATCTTGTAATGCATTGGCAGGAATTACTACTCCTTAAACTCTCAAGATAGAAGGACATATCAAGAAGAAAAAGGTAATAATGTTGATTGATTGGGGTAGTACCCATAATTTTATTCATTGTAAGATAGCCAAGGAATTGAATTACATCTTATATCCAACACCAGAGTGCCAAGTGATGGTTGCAAATGGAGGAGCCATAAATTGCTCTGGAAAGTGCCTTAATATCAAGCTATCCATGGGAGAATATGTATTGAATAATCCTATGCTTTCTATTCCAATGGGTGGTTCCGATGTTGTACTAGGAGTCCAATGGATACAATCTTTGGGTATGATAACTTTAAATTTCAAGAACTTTTCATGAAATTTTGTTGGGAAAGAAAGGAAGTTGAATTAAGGGGTATCACAGGGAAATCAAGAAAGATAATTAGCTCTAACGGCATGACAAAGCTTCTAAAGAAAGAACAACGGGGTGTAATTGCATAATTATGTTCACTATAAGTTCCCACATTGAAATCATCTATTTCTCTAGATCTCCTAAATTGGACGATCATTCCAAGGTGTTTGAGACTCCCAAAGGCATCCCACCTATTCGTGATCATGATCATTCTATTCATTTGATTCCAGGAAGTGCTCCTCCAAACATCAGGCCTTACAGATATCCCTATGCCCAAAAGAGTGAAATTGAACGTATGGTTGCAAATATGCCAGAGGCTGGTATAATTCAACCTAATCAAAGTTCTTTCTCTACTCCAGTAGTATTGGTGCAGAAGAAGGATGGATCATGGTGCACGTGTCCGGATTATAGGGAGCTCAACAAGCTCACTATTAAAGATAAATTTCCCATTCCTGTCATTGATGAATTATTGGATGAATTACATGGAGCAATTTACTTCACTAAGTTGGATCTTCGTTTAGGATATTATCAAATCATAATGAAGATTGAAGACATTCTGAAAACAACATTTAGAACTCATGAGAGTCATTATGAATTTTTGGTCATGCCTTTTGGCCTTACCAATACACCTTCTACATTTCAAGGTTTGATGAATTCCATTTTCAAACCTTTCCTTAGAAAATGTGTGTTAGTATTTTTTGATGATATACTAATCTACAACAAGTCTTGGAAGGATCATGTTCAAAATGTTGACAGGGTGCTGAAACTATTGGAGGAGAAACAATTATATGCAAAAACCTCCAAATGTTTCTTTGGAGTATAGGAGGTGGAATATCTGGGTCATATTATGTCCATGAAGGTGTTAAGGTAGACCCTAGAAAAATTAAAACCATTAAGGAATGGAAAATCCTCACATCCATAAAGCATCTGTGAGGATTTCTCGTGTTGACAGGGTATTATTGTAAGTTTTTTAAGAATTATGGGAAAATAGCAGTACCTCTAACAACACTACTGAAGAAAGATGTATTTCCTTGGACTCCAGAAGCAATGAAGGCCTTTGAATATCTTAAAGAGGCAATGTGCCAAGCACCGGTCTTAGCTATGCCAAACTTCACAAAAACCTTTGTTGTGGAATGTGATGCCTCAAGAAATGGAATTTTCATTATTTTAATGCAAGAAGGGAGACCCAATGCTTTTGAAAGTCGTCCAATCAAAGGAAAGTATTTACACAAAGCTATTTATGAGAAGGAAATGTTAGCAATACTACATGCACTTAAGAAATGACGACCTTACCTAATGGGAAGACACTTGAAGGTAAAAATGGATCATGATTGTCTTAAATACTTTTTAGAACAAAGATTATCTTTAGAAGAGAAGCAAAAAAGGGTCACAATATGTTGGGTTATGACTTTGAAATCATCTACAAAAAAAGGAAGAAAAATGTTGTTGCAGATGCACTCTCGAAAAAGGATGAGGATGTGAAAAGATTGCTTTGTGCCATATCTGTCATCCAACCAGATTGGATAAAGGAAGCAAGGGATGAATGGAAGAATGACGAAGAAGTGTGGGTACTCATTCAAAAATTGCATCAAGATCCTAGTACATCTGATACATTTTGCTGTAAATACTATTCGTTATGGTACAAAGATCACTTATACCTTTGTAAGAATTCCCAACTCAAACAAAAAATTCTTCTAGAATTTCACACCTCTCCCTTAGGAGGGAACTTGGGATTTTTAAAAACTTATCATAGGGTTAAGAAGGATTTTTTTTGGGATGGCCTTAAATCTAATATTCAAAGGTTTGTGGCGAAGTGTTTGGTTTTCCAACAAAATAAAGATGAGACAGTTAAGACCCCCAGGTCTATTACAATTTTATCCATTCCAAGTCAATGTTGGGAGAAGGTTTCAATGGATTTTATCACAGGTTTACCGAAGTCCTAAGGAAAGAGTGTCATCATGGTGGTAGTTGATAGACTTACTGAGTATGTACACTTTTGTGCATTATCTCATCCATTTAAACCCTATACAATTGCTACTACATTTATGGAAACAATTCAAAAGCGAAAGATTATTGTAAGTGACAGAGATCCCATTTTCACTGGAAATTTTTGGACTAAATTATTTTCTTGTCTGGGTACTCAATTAGCTCATAGTTCATCTTATCATCCTCAATCTGATGGTGAAACTGAGATAATGAATACATGTTTGGAAGGATATATTTGTTTCTTTGTATTTGATAAACAAACACAATGGGTCAAGTGGTTGCCTCTCGTTGAATGGTGATATAACACTTCCTTCCATACTGCAGCAAAATGACCCCATTTATGGCACTTTATGGATATCATCCACCATCCATCGCAACATCTTTAAGAGGAAATTCTAAGGTTCAAGCAGTGGAAGATCACATCGAGCATCAACAACATGTTCTCCAACTCTTAAAGGATAACCTCACTTTGGCTCATAATATAATGAAACAACAGGTAGATCAACATCGCAGCGAAAGAAGTTTTGATGTAGGTGACTGGGTATTTCTACGACTAAAACCATACAAACAAATGTCCCTCAAGAAAGCTAAAAAGGATAACAAATTATCACCAAAGTAATATGGTCCATAGAAGGTGTTGCAAAATATTGGTACTATCGCATATAAATTGGAGCTTCCTGCATCTTCCCGAGTGCACCCAATTTTCCATGTTTCATGCTTAAAGAAGGTTATAGGTGACGAGCTCCTAGTTCAAACAATATTGCCAGAACTTGACAAGGAAGGAAAAATCATATTGGAACTTGAAGCAACACAGAAATAAGAGCTCGACATCTACGAAATCGATCAATTTCAAAGTATCTCATAAAGTGGAAGAACTTACCTGCTGAAGATTCCACATGGGAGGATGAGAATTTTATACAGAAGCATCCATAACTACTCAAGTGTTGAGGACAACACTTTTTTGAAGGATAAGGGCATGTTAGGTCCCTATAATACTAGTGATTCCCCCATTACTATTGTCATTGTAGCCCCTTATTGTTATTGTTGTGCCCTTGTTGTCCCCACATTGTTATTATTGTGCCCTGTAGAAGCCCACTATTGTTATTGTTGTGCCCTTATATTATTACTGTTATGTCGGCTTTGATTATATTGTGACCCTTTAGCCTCCTATATATAGAAAGGAGGTTTTTTCATTTGAATCATCCAAGAATTGTTCATTTGTGTAATGTAAAGGGGGTTGCCCCCTTGAAGAGGTTTATTTTGAAGTCATTGATCTATCCGTTCTTCTATTTTGTGAGCTAGTTGCATAACAATTTTTGTTCTAAGAATGCTATATTTAGATTCCATGCAAAAGAAGATATAAAATGTTGTGAGTGTCATTTATTTTGATTAAAGTAATTACCTTTTTTCCATGAAAAAATATCTTTTTAGACAACGGAAATGAATATATGAAATGGAGAAATAAGTCTCAAACATTTTAGGAAGGTCGAGGAGTGGATCATTACAGGGAACTTGATACCAGGTCTAGGGTTTAACGCCTCAGTCCTGCTAAACTAGAGATAGCTATGGCAGCACAGAACGACAGAATAGCTGATCTTCTCAACAGAGGTCGTGGACTGACCCGACAAATGGTAAGCGGGGGGTCCACAGGGACCCCATACTTCAAACAAATAGTCATGCACAAGCAAAAAGCGCAGGAAGGACTAAAAATCTCGGGATATGGTGAACGCAAGGACTCCAGTGGCACCAGCACAGAAAAGGAACAAAAAATGCCAGTGGAAACCAGAAGCAGCTCCAAAAGAAAAGACAAAGTAACTAATGAAAAGGAAGACAGAAACAACAGCGCAGATGCAGACCAAAGGATCACAGGATTAATAAATCCCTAAACAGAAGAAGAAGAAGAGCAAGATGAAGAGAGAAAGAAGAAAGAAGAGAGGGACAAAAGGCCATCCTCCATTCCTGGCACCAACAAAGCTACACAAGGAGCTTGCAAACCGAAGAAAAAAGAAGCCCTCAGAGTTGTCTACACAGATCCGAAGATTCAAGCCCATCGCAAGCATATGTCAGAACATGCAGTCATATGCAAGTTCATGGGACTGTGGCCAACGGAGCGCGCCCTCTGTCAATGGATCAAACAACATTGGAAACCCAAAGGTGATATCAAACTACACCTAGGAGCAAAAGGTTTCTTTACTGTTGTCTTTACAAACTTAGAGGATAAGGATAAGGTTTTTGATGGAGGTCCCTATTTTTTTGCTTCTGCGGGTCTCTACATGAGACCCTGGAAAACAAACTTCGTCCCAGAAAAAGAAACCTTCACACAAGTTCCAGTATGGATCCGACTTTTCTCCCTTCCCATAGACTATTGGGGCTTAGCACCTCAAACAAATTGGAGACAGGTTGGGAACCTTTATTAAAGCCTCTGAAGCAACTATTCAACGAAGATAGACCTCATGTGCCAGAATTTGTGTGGAGTTGGACGTTTCAGGAGCCCTTCATGAGGGCATATGGTTGGAGTTTAGAGATGAAGACTACTTCCAAGCCATTGACTATGAACAAATCCCCTTCCGATGCAGAAAGTGTCATGAACACGTTCACCTGGTAAGAGACTGTCCTCTAAACAGAACTGAAGAAGCTCTCAAACCCATGCCAGAAGCACAGAGCAAAGAAATCTTTACTAAACCAAAAGCAAGACAAAGAGCCAACAGAAGACGATCAAATAGAACAGGGGCAGTACCAGGCAACACCATCAACACTTTCAGTGTACTAGAAACAGACACAGACACTGAAGAAACAAATGTGGAAGAGTAGAGAACTGAGGAGCAAAAGAACCAACCAGACCATAACAGGAAGGAAAAGGAGGAAGATCCACTCAGTTCCAAGGCCCATAGGCACGAGCATGTAGGAACCCAAGACGAAGATACAGAAATGCTAACCAGTGATGGGGGAAGTGACGAGATGGAGCTCAACGAAGCCTTAGAGAAGGCAGGTGTAAATCTTCGAGTCATAGAGGAAAACTGGAAAGCTCAAGGACTAGAAAAAGTCCCAGAAGAGGAATTAAGGAAGATCAACGATCTATTCATAGCAAGACAAAAGGCAGAACTAGACAGACAAAATAGAAGATTAGGCATTGCAACAGGCACATGAAATCACTCTAAAAATATCTCCCTCAATCCATCTGGCCTCAAGCAAAAAAAGAAAAGGGGAAGAAGAACAAACGGTGAGGTGCTACATGATCTAGGGATCTTAATGCTAAACTCAGGCAAAATGAAGGCACTCAATGCCTTCCCATCCTACCATTAACAATCCTTGTTATAAATGAAAATAGTCTCATGGAATGCAAGAGGGCTCAACAGCCTAGCAAAGCAAAGACTTCTCCACAGGAAGTTCCAAAAAGAAAAGACGGACATCATGTTCATTCAAGAAACCAAATGTACCACTTCTCACATGGCAAACATCAGCAAAAAATTAGGCAAACCTATTGACTTCATAGAAGTAGCCAGTCAAAGATGGGAGGGAGGCATCACCACTCTCTGGGACACCAGAGTAGTGAGTGTCCTTTCAATGGAGGCCACCAGATCCTACATTGCCACGGAGATTCAAGTAATAGGTAACTCTGAAACTTGTTTATGTATAAATGTCTATGGACCTCAACGATTAAAAGAGAAATTTCATTTCCTTAATTCACTCATGAATCTACAACTAAGACATCTCACCTCGAAGATCATTATGGGAGGAGATTTCAACATGATAACCTCTCTCTTGGAGAAAAAAGGAGGAACAAGAAGGCTAAATAGGGATGCAGAGCTCTTTGCAGAATTCATTGAAAATGCAAAACTAGTAGACATCCAGCCAAAAACCAGCTCCTTCACCTGGAACAACAGACGAGGAGGAGAGAAACTTATAGCTTCTCGATTGGATAGATTTCTCATTTCAGAAAGCATTATTCTAGAAGGCATCACAGTGGACTCTGACATTCTTCCTAGTGGAGGATTGGATCACTGGCCTATCTCACTAGAAGCTGCCTTCCTAGGCACTCCTAGAAACAAGCCATTCCGATTCGAAAAGTTCTGGTTGCAGCACCCTAACTTTGTTAAAATGCTGGAGAAGTGGTGGTGTGAACCACTGAACATACAAGGAACCAAAATGTTCAAGCTCCAAAGCAAACTAAAACACATCAAAAGAAAAATCAAGCAATGGAATGCAATAGAATTCGGAAATATCTTCCAGGAAAAATCCATAATAGAGAGCAAGCTCGAGCATATTCACAAAAGCTGGACCCCTGGGAATATTAGTGAAGTCTCCAAAGAGTGGGAAAAAGATCTGATGGTTCAATGGAAACTCTGATGTCAACAGGAAAAAACACTCTGGAGACAGAAATCCAGAATCCAGTGGCTTAAAGAAGGAGAGCAAAATACAAAGTTTTTCCACAGGTCCACTCTAGACTACAGAAGTGCAAATAAAATCCTCAAACTCAAAAATGAAGCAGGAAAAACTTTGCAAAATCATAAGGACATTTCTTCTCTACTCACCAGGCATTTCAAACACATTGCTCAGGAGACGCAGGATGAAAGAACAAAGGCAATAGACTCTCTAGCTCAGGCCATTCCCAACATCATAACTACTAAGAAAAATCTTGCTCTTTTCAGAGAAGTCTCAATGGAGGAAGTGGAGGAGGCCATTAAAAGCATGCCTAACGACAAGGCTCCAGGACCAGATGGCTTCACCATAAACTTCTACAAAGTGTGCTGGCCCACCATCAAAACAGAGATTTGGGAAGTTGTTGAAGATTCAAGGCGCTCCTGCACCATTCTCAAATCGCTCAACTCCACCTTCCTGGCTCTAGTCCCAAAGGAAGAGGATGCCAACACTCCTGAGAAATTTAGACCTATAACTCTTTGTAATGTGATTTACAAGATCATCTCCAAGGTTATAGCCAACAGACTCAAGCCTATTCTTCCCAATCTAATTTCAGAAGAACAGTCCGGATATGTGGAGGGCAGGCAAATCCTGGACAACATCCTCTTAGCTCAAGAGATGGTGCACACTCTCCAAACCAGGAAGAAAGCAGGTATGTTAATGCAATTGGATCTCTCCAAAGCATTTGATAAAGTCAACTGGAAATATCTGGAAGTTGTTCTCACAGCCTTTGGCTTTGATCATCAATGGATTAAATGGATTCTTGCTTTAATCAAATCCTCCAATTTCTCCATCTTGGTCAATGGATCCCCCTCGGAACCCTTCTCCCCCACCCGGGGCATCAGGCAGGGAGACCCTCTCTCCCCTTTCCTTTTCGTGATCCTCATGGAAGGTCTAAGTCGACTCATCCGTAAAGCAAAAGCATAAGGCAATATTCGAGGGCTTCATCCCCTGCAATCTATCCCTGCAACTACACACCAGCAGTTCGTGGACGACACTATGCTGCACGGAACCCCCACGATGAAAGAAGCCATGGCATTCAAAAATATCCTAAGCCTATTCAGCAAAGCGTCAGGTATGGAAATTAACCACGCTAAATCTACAAATTTTTTCTTTAACACTCATCTTGCAATCCAGAAACATCTTTCAAGTATTCTTGGATTTAGACGGGGCAATTTACCCTCTAAGTATCTGGGCGCCCCTCTAACGTCCAAACCCTGGCAAAAACATCACTAGGAAAAAATTCTGGCAAAATTGGAGAACAAATGTAGACACTGGACGCACAGAGCCCTCAACTTTGCGAGCAGATTAGTCCTAAATAAGGCAATCCTTCAAGCTATCCCTCAGTACATGCTTTCCATCCTGCCTGCCCCTCAAGGCGTCCTTCACAAGATAAGAACCATCCAGAGATCGTTCTTATGGAAAGGCAATTCGGAAAAAAAAAAAATGGGCTTTGGTGGCGTGGAACAAACTCTGTAAATCAAAAGTAGCAGGAGGCCTAAATTTAATAGACCCCCACACCATCAACATGACTTGTGGAGCTAAGCTGTGGTGGCGCTGGTTAAAAGAACCCACTCTACCTTGGGCAAGGCACTGGAAGGAGAAATACACTCCAGATTGCAGTGAACAGGACCTAATTAGGTTGCAGGACATGCCGGAAGGGTCTCCCATTTGGAATTTAGCTAGGCAAAACCGCAACATAATACAAGACCATAGCTTTTGGGAAATCCGCAACGGGGAAACAACGTTCTTTTGGGAGGAAGCTTGGCAGCAATTACCTCGCCTTGTTACTCCAGAACTAGAGAATTACAAAAGGGAATGTCAGAGCAGGGGCAATTACAAGGTTCATCAGTACTGGAGCCACGACAACAGTGGGCAGGACTGGAGGGAATGGTCACCCCTTAACACGGGCAACTCAACAGCAGAAAATGACTACATAAGGAACTTGCTAAGCACTCTAAACAAAAGAAAGATAAGAACATCCACAGAAAGGGACAAGCTAAGATGGGGAATGAAAGGCAGTGGCAATTTCACCCTCAAAGAAGCTAGGGAGCAGCTGGAGCACTATGAACACGGGGAGGCCATGCCCTGGAGCACTATGAACACGGGGAGGCCATGCCCTGGAGCACTATGAACACGGGGAGGCCATGCCCTGGAGCATCAAGGTTTGGGATGCCCTTTTCTGGCCTAAAATAAAGACCTTCCTTTGGCTCCTCATGTAAGGAAAAATCCTTACCTGGGAAAACTTACGCAAAAAAGGATTATCTGGTCCCTCTATATGTCCCCTTTGCAGAGCAGCAGAAGAAAGCATAAATCATCTGTTCAATACATGCGAATGGGCAAAGTACTTATGGAAATGGATAGAAACCACCATGCAGCAAAACAACAGGGACAAATACTCCATCCAAAATACCATTTTGCATTGGCCTCGCGACTACTCTAACAATCTCAGAATTAACAGCATTTGGAAAGTCCTGCCAGGGTTCTTAACCTGGACCATTTGGAAGGAAAGGAATAGGCGCATTTTTCAGAATGATCAGAGGAATCTAGATTTTTCGCAACTCACCTTAACCAAAAATGTTCGCCAGCTAATCCTGGCAAAATGTAGCGCAACTCCCGACACCAAACTCTCAGCCAGAGACCAACATATTCTGAAAATCTTCAAATTAGATAATGGGCACAACATATCAACCGCAAGCAGCCAGCAAGAACCTCGAACGGGACCGCTTGGATGGCACAGGCCCCCTATTGGCTTCCTAAAGTTAAACTTCGACGGCGCCTCACGAGGTAATCTCGGACTAACAGGCATAGAAGGAGCCATCAAAAACCACAAAGGGGAAATTCTATACATTTATAGTCAAGCACTGGGAGAAGGTACCAACAACGAGATGGAATTCGTTGCTTTGGAAAAAGGCTTAAGAATTCTTAGCTTGAACCGAACATGCAATGCAGTAATCGAGGGTGACTCAGAAGTTGCCATCACAGCGGCCAGGAAAATCTACAGTGGCACGCCGGTAAGCAGGGTAACGAAACATTGGCGTTTAGCTCAGGTAACCGATAACATTGCCAAAATGCTCGACGAAATGAAAGGTCTCACCTTTCAGGCGATCCGGCGCAAGGGTAACACGGTCGCGGACCACCTGGCAAACTTCGGGATTGAGCACCCCAACGCTAAGTGGGACAGCTGGTGGAAAGACATCGACTGCCCAGAACTACAGGAAAAATGCATGCAGCTCACCCGATTGGACATGAAACCGGCAGAGACGGGCGATTGTACAACAGAATAATTTAATGTTTCCGGTGATTAGTTATGCTTATTCAGCAAATTACATTAAATCCAGCAAGAGCTGAAGGACAAATGACACAAGGCATATCTGTCAGACGCAGGAGATCAAAAGATACGTACCCCCCATGATCATTTTTGAAATCAGGCGCCGTAAGAAGGGCAGGACTCAGCACACTTGGCCGGCTCAGGACGAAGGAGGTGACGGTGTTAGTAAAGGCCGGCAATCATTTCAAGATCCAACCATTCTCCCATTGCGCAACAATTATGCCGATCGGACAGGCAAGTGGCAAAGACATCAGCATCCACTATCCGATCACCTGCCGGCCATTGGTTATTTAACAACCATCACGGCCTCAAAGGAAAGCATTGTTTTAATGCGTAGCAAGTCTAAGCCCGCTCCCTATGCCAAATTAGTGCAGGTTATCTCCGTGGCTACAGGCTACGCTATGAAGGGGGAAAGCTGTCGCAACCAATCGGCTATTAAAGACCTCCAGCAAGCTAAGACAATGTACAAGACCAGAACTTCCAAGCGGGACAAGCGCAAAATAGGTGAACTGGAGACCAGCATTAAGGAAGAGGAAACCAAGGTCTCAGACCAGCAATTGGGGAAGGAAGTGGATTGGTTGCTGGACCCGAGAACTACCCACACGCGGGCCACACAGTTCGTCCAGACCCAAGCTGAAGCTTGGCGTATGAAGACCCTCCTCGCTAAAGTTCTGGACGCCTAGGAGGAGCAAGCAGAGCAGTTGCACAATCAAGAAACATACTGAGGTAATGGAGCACGACCACATGGCAGTGGTGGAAAGCATAGAATTTAAGCTCTCCTCGCTGGACCAACAGGCGGACTACATCAGCAAGAAGCTCACTGTGTTAATCAAGCTCCTGCGCAACGTCATTGGCACCGACGGCATTCCTGCTGAGGCTCAGCGGGGGGACTCCTCTGGCACCCAGCCGGGCAACCCTCCCAAGCCAGGCCCTGCCAACCGTTGATGGCGGAGATCTCGGTTCTCTTTTTGCTGATCGCTTCCTTCGCCTCTTCTTTTGTAGTTCCTGCTATGTCTTCTGTTCTTGGGACCAGTTTGGTTTGGAATGTTTTACTTCTCTGCCACCCTGCGAGGTGTGCATATGTTTTACGTTCTAAGTAGCCTATGTTTCTCTTTCTAAGTAGCCAGGCCTGCTGTCTAGCGGCCATAAATCTACTAAAGCAGAAGTTTTGTACAGTATTTTCACTCTGTTAATACAAAAGCTTATTTACACAAAAAAAAAAAGAATATATGAAATGTTGTAAAACATTTAAGCAATGTAATTTTGTTTTCATATAAATAATATTATGGTTTTTTCCATGATAAAAATCAAATCAAATTAAATTAAAAGAGTTGCACATGTTTAAATCAATTTTTTAGGTTAAACATTTTAGCTTTCAATAGAAAAATAAACAAGAATTTAGCAATTTATATAAATTGTGAATGGTAATTTTTGTTGTATTTTTTATATGATACTTTTGTTATCTACTTAATTGCATGTACATATTACTATCTCGACACTGACATGTATAGGTTACTATATGCTTACTTGCATGTTTAGTTGACTTGCGTTGATTTTTTTAGTGCAATATAGCTTAGCACATTATTTCTCAAATTTTGATGATCTTCTTTTAACTTATTCAATATATCGTTCAATAATTATACTTCAGAAATTCAATCACGAGAACAATAGGACAATAAAGAGCACAATGCTCAAAAGAAGACAAGATTTACCTTCAGAAAACCCACCAAAGGGAAAAACCCAATAATCTTTTTCAATAGAGAAATTCTTTTTGTTCAATGAGAGACATACCTAGGCCTATGGTCAAACCTGGTCTTTTCCTTCAAGTCAAGTCACCCAATCTGATCCAACAACTTGGTCTGTGTATCTGACCTAGAATTTTGGTCCTCCTATAATTACCAGTCAACCTTTAAACTTCGGCCTTGCAGCGGCTGCCCAGTTACCAAGAAAAATGCCCAAAAAATGTGAACCACAAAGAGATGAACCAATCCACACCTGCGAGTTGCTAGAGAGAGAGAAGATAGAGATTATGATCTTTTCGTCCTTCTTGTCCTTTGCTAGCTTCCCAGAAAATGTCTTGTGTGAGTGAGATTGAATTCCCAAGTAGAGGAGGTTGTACCGCCTTTTTATAGTAGTTTGTCTAGGTCAAATGGGTACGTCTTTAGCTAGGGATGACTTGACTTGGAAAGAGGCCGACTTAATTGGAGCAAAATATTACATTTCAAAAATTCAAATTTTCATATTTAAAAATTCCCAATATGACTTTGACTCAAAATAAATAACATTTATAAGTATGTTTTACAATGCTAAATACAAATATATTAAGTGACCAAATGTACATTATGAATACCAACCATAGTTGCAAATTCAACAACTTGCATGTATTCATTAAGCAATTTAGCTTTCATCAAGAAAAAATAAACAACTTTAAGAAAAATAAAAAAATAAAACAACAAATGTAGCAATTTAGATTTAAATTGAAAAGATAAATGTTAACCATTCATGGCCTTGATACAAATGAATCAAGACATATATTAGTGGATGAAAATACCTAAGGTTGTCCCATGCGATGCATGTGTTCTTGTGACAATACTTAATAGCTTGTGCATGGTAATTGTCTAATACTTAAGTTTAGTGTGTTTGTCCATAATGCGTGAAGTACATTTTTCTGCATTATCTCATCCATTTAAAGCCAGTACAATTGATACTGCATTTATGGAAACAACTCAAAAGCTACATGGAAACCCAAAGATTATTGTAAGTGACAGAGATCCCATTTTCACTGGAAATTTTTTGGACTGAATTATTTTATTGTCTAGGTACTCAGTTAGCTCATAGTTCATCTTATCATCCTCAATCTGATGACCAAACTGAGATAATAAACAAATGTTTGGAAGGATATCTTCGCTGCTTTGTATCTGATAAACAAACACAATGGGTCAAGTGGTTGCCTTTGGTTGAATGGTGGTATAACACTTCCTTCCATACTGCAACAAAAATGACCCCATTTATGGCACTTTATGGATATCATCCACCGTCCATCACAACATCTTTAAGAGAAAATTCTAAGGTTCAAGTAGTGGAAGATCACATCGAGCATCAACAACAAGTTCTCCAACTCTTAAAGGATAACCTCACTTTGGTTCATAATAGAATGAAACAACAGGTAGATCAACATCGTAGCGAAAGAAGTTTTGATGTAGGTGACTGGGTATTTCTACGACTACACCCACACAAACAAATGTCCCACAAGCAAGCCAAGAAGGATAATAAATTATCACCAAAGTATTATGATCTGTATAAGGTGTTGCAAAAGATTGGTACTATGGCATACAAATTGGAGCTTCCTTCATCTTCCCAAGTGCACCCAGTTTTCCATGTTTCATGCTTAAAGAAGGTTATAGGGGACAAGCTCCCAATTCAAAAAATATTGCCAGAACTTGACGAGGAAGGAAAAATCATATTGGGACTTGAAGCAGTCACAAAAGCAAGAACTCCGCAGCTATGAAATCGATCAATTTCAGAGTATCTCATAAAGTGGAGGAACTTTCCCGCTAAAGATTCCATATGGGAGGATGAGAATTTTATACATAAGCATCCAGAACTACTCAAGCGTTGGGGACAACACTTTTTTGAAGGAGAGGGGCATGTTAGGCCCCTATAATACTAGTGATTCCCCCATTACTATTGTCATTGTAGCCCCTTATTGTTATTGTTGTGCCGTAGTTGTCCCCACATTGTTATTATTGTGACCCATAGAAGCCCACTATGATTATTATTGTGCCCTTATATTATTATTGTTATGTCGAGTTTGATTATATTGTGACCCCTTAGAGTCATATATATAGAAAGGAGGTTTTGTCATTTGAATCATCCAAGAATTGTTCATTTGTGTAATGTAAAGGAGGTTACCTCCTCGAAGAGGCTGATTTTGAAGTCGTTTACCTATCTTTTCTTCTATATTGTGAACTGGTTGCATAACATACATATATAGTCCATTCAATGGTAAACCGTTTTGTCATGAACTACTAGAAAGTTGAGCATTAATTAAAAACAAAGTTCATATACAAAATTATAAATAAATCATATCATTCCATCTAAAACATAAAACATAACATTCAATTGATCATTATACTAAAACATAGGTATTATTTAAAATTAGATCATTCAACTAAATGTCATGGAAAGAGCAAAGCATAGATTTAAGATCTAACAAATATATGATGTTAAATAAAAAAATATCATTCAATTTTAAACAAAGATAAATAAAATTTGCTAAATATATATAATTTATTGTTTAGGACATTTAGTACAAATTTGTTAAACACTATTTAAAACATATATATGTTAATACAAATAATTTACTTAAATAATAATAATAATAATAAATCAATAAAACATCATTAATCATTCCAATAAAACAACCCATAAAATTTTTAGAAACATGAACTATTAAGGAAAAACATATATTTAAGATATCTAGCTAGCTTTCACACGACCAACCAAACATATGATATGCTATTAATGCCAAATTTCATAATAGAATGGTGCTTAGTAACAACATCATAATGGAATTCCATCCTTGAATATTCATTCATGAGATGCCTTCATCACCTTTGATTTATTCGCTGTTTGGACTTCCATGAACTTTATGTGAGTACAACAAAATAGATAGCTAACTAAAAATCCTAAAAGTGAACATGATTTTCAATTTCAGGGATTTCTCCAAAGAAATAGCCTTTGCCCTGATGAACCCTTTTTCATATATAAAACTATTATTAACCTGCACTTTCCGTCCCTGCATTGTATCAAATAATAATTCATGTTATCTTTGTTATTTCGAGGCACAACCACACTGAAGACATCACATATATATAAGACAATGCCAAATTCATTCTCAAAAGAGATTAAATACATTTCAATGTGTATGTGTACCTACAATATTTAAAAATTACCTACTCTAACAAGAGCAAAAATATCTAATATATATAGTAGGAAGGAAATGCATATTGCACATGTGGTTAAAAATTACCTTCTCTAACAAGGGCAAAAACCTTATCACCATAGATGGACACTGTAGGGTCCTCCAATTGCAACTCCTTCAAGCTTGCAAGTGGCATTTTCCTATTTTTATCATTCTTCGTATATTTCAAAGGTTTAACATAATCGGTAATTATGTTTTCATGGATCTATAGGGAATTTATGCATCCATATAAATTGGACAAAAGCATGATTGATTCCCCTTTTCAAAGACCTTTATTTTATTAGAGTGTAAATTTCTTGTCTTATGGTGCTAGCATCATATGGAATTTATTTATCTATTTTTTTCAATTCCAATATGCCAAAGGTTTGAAGAACGAGTAGATTTGAATGGCCAAAAGAACATATCGTTTGAAGAACAAGAAGATTCGAATGGCCAATGCTTTTAAAATATATGTTAACATTCTAATTACCATTAAAAATAACAAAATATATTCACATCTATGCATATTGCTTAATTACCAATTAATTTCATGGCTTTAACCCAATTCACATTATAAAACAACTTGATTAGCTAAAACAAATTGGTCAACAAAGTTGGTCATAAACTTTCGAAGTGATTTTATTACGCATCCCATTACACCATCATGCTCTCCTTTTCCATGTTTAATATAAAAAAATTAATGTTTGATTTCTTATGTAAGTGGCACAACCAAAAGAATAACTGTAAGGATTTAAGTTAGCATAAACAACCATGTGACCATATCTAATGTTCATTGAATTCAACCCTACATCATTTCAATGAATCATAGATTACATCAAAAATGATGAACAAAATGTGTATATGTGTGCAATGATTATTAATATAAACATTATACTATTTAATCACATGATCATTGTTAATTTTTGAAGGATATGATCGCATCAGACATGTGTTCTAGTCTCTAAGGTGTTAGAGAGGCTAAGGAACACAAGGATTCCAAAACCCATAAAATGTTTCAAGAGAAAACACTTATAAACATCTCAAATAAATTAATTGATCAATACTTTAAAATTTCTTAGGTCCAACTTAGGATAATTGATTAATTAATGAGAATTAATTGAGAGAATCGATTTTGCTCTAGAGACTTTTGAAAATGTCATTTGATGGAGTCTAAGATGATATGTGCCATTGATTGTGATTAGATCTTGGTCGTTGATTTTCCAGCGAGAGATCATAAGTGCAAGTCAACGAGGTTGGAGATAGACACAGTTTTAGCTAATAGACACTTTAGCTTATAAATGCTTTTATTGCCTTTGGACATGTAAAGAGGGCTTTCTCAGTCCTAATTTTCTATGTGATGTAGCGAGTTTGGATGGCCTTTTTTTGCATGCACATGAGTGCGCATTCAGAATGCAATTCTCACTATATAATGAAAGTTACGATTATTTCTCCAAAAAAATTTATAAACAATTGGTTAGAACGATAATATTCACTCTATCTCTTTCTATATAGTAAAATACGTAATTCTTTGCAAAACTAACCACTAAGGAAATGGTCCATAGTGAAAAAAAGATAAAAATAAAAAATAAAATAAAATCCTTGAGATTGTTTGAATTGTAAGTCTTTCCACTTGGCTATATTTGAATGCTTGGTGTAATTATAAATGTATATTTCAAACTTCTGCAATTAATCCATAATATGAATTTGATCTTCTAGCGAATAAATACTTTTAAATAGAACACTTCAATAAGAAAAAGGAATATTGAAAGTAAAATATTAATCTCTCTTCCAATTGGTAGTGATATTTGATAATAATGGATTATTCATGGCAATAGGGTGCTTAAAATGGATCAGTACAAATTTCCACAATGATTGCATTTCTTTCCACCAACACATTATTTGAGTTAAAACAACTTATCACCTTCTCATTCACATATAACGTGGGGATTCAAAGCATGAATTCTAGAAGGAAGAAGCAAATCTTTTCATTTTTTTTTACCAAGATTAAGTGTCACAATATAATTCAAATTTAATATGGTAACAACATAAACAAAAATAGTGACAGGCGTAACATTCCATGGTTTAATTTTCACAAATGCATTAATTGGGATATCCATATTAGAGTGACTCTCTTTGAATTTACTGAACAATTTAATTTGAGTTATCTCTAATAAATGGTTTTCATGAGTTTAATATCAACTTCATAATATTCATTGTCACACCAAATCCATTACACTCATTCAAGCAAAGGAATATTCCACCCAATATCCATGCACCATGGCTTCAACACCTTCTTGAATTCTATCTTTATAGGATTTCCTACAAATAATAGCCCAACACGTGAGTTCATAATTTGCGTGTAAAAAAATTTAGAATTTGTTTTGCTTGCTCATTATCTTTGGTATAGTTCCAAATAATTGTTCTATACATGCCAATAAACATTTTGATGTGGTTACTTCTTAAAGAATAGCTATTTGTATATCTCTATGTGCAACTATAACATCATTTGATTGTGATCTTCAGTAGTTTTTACTGTGCCCACTAGGTTTTTCAATATATTCTGTTTCGCCTTTGTCTCTTTTGTCAACTTTTTAGAACTTATTAATAATATAACTTATTTTATCTTCTTGAACTCTATCAAATCTTTCAAAATTTAAGCTCGCGTTGCAAGTTCTTCATTTTTTAAATAAGCTTTGAAATCCATTGAACACAATATTATACAACATTTTTAGGTATTTTGGTTCCAAATTTGTTTATGTGAATGATAATTAAGATGTCATCATTGATATTGATACCACCACAACTACCAATTGATTCTATAATGTTAGATGGTACATCTATAGATATAAATTTAGAAGCACATCAAATTTGCTAAATTACAAACATTAAATAATAATAGTAATATTATATCAAGTTTGTTAATATGAAGCATAAAAAAACTTAAAATCAAATATATACATATAATTTATTGAATTTTAAAACATAGAAAATTACAATCAACTATAAAAAATTTAATGTATTGCATTCAAATATGAATTGTTGTTGTGGGTGTGTGCGTACACTTATACTTGGCTCGATCTCTTAACATTTTCATCAACATTACAATGGAAATACCTACCCATTCATTGTGAAGTATTTTTGAAATTATAATTAACTATGTACATTGTAATTCCATGGGGTATTTGGTTAGCTTAGAACACACTTAACTTTGAGAATCAATTGGTGCCTACTTTTCAAGTTTTTGCTTAGGTTGGGGCTATATGTATGCCAATTATGTGAAGTTGATTACAAAAGATTGGGGTCTTATTAATAAAAGCTACACATGGGGTTTCTTTCATGGGAAAAGTAAGGGTTTGGAGCACACTTGCAAAATGCAGAGGATGTTTTTTATCTCTTATATTCCCTTTTCATTATGTTTCAAGCTTGTCTTGGAAGCAATTTAAATGAGTATGGTGAATTCATGGAATTAAGAGCACTTCCACAAGTGGAAAACTAGAAAGGGATACAACACTTTAATTTTTTAGTGACTCTTTATTAGTGGTGAAATAAATGAACTATTTGCAAAATATTTAAAATATCAATGTGTAGGCACTAGCATATTAAATTAAGGTCATTGCTCATCTTTTCACTATCATCATTTTTACTTATTTATTAGGAGTTGAAAGGATTTGTTGATTCTTTATCTAAAGAAGGTCTACACACATAAGTTGGAGTGATGAGGTGTTATCAATGTTCAATTGTGTAGTTTAATTCCATGGTTAAAGTTTGTAATGTATGAAGATTACCCTCTCGGCCCATATTTCTTGGGAAAAATTCAGCTTCCTGCAGAACAGATTGATTCATGATGTAGTGACCACTGCACATGAAACTATACATTTCATTCACACACAAAAAATGGGATTCTTTGGTCATGAAGGTGGACTTGAAGAAAACGTACCACTGTGTAGACTGGTCGTTCCTGCGTCTCATTCTGGCGAAATTTGGTTTGGCGGTCCAAATTGTAGAGTGGATTATGGCTTGTGTCACATATGTACATTATGTTGTTCTAGTAAATGGATATCCTTCTAAATTTTTCAAAGCAAAGAGAGGGTTGCGGCAAGGAGGTTCACTCTCGCCATTACTTTTTATTTTGGTTATGGATGGACTTAGTAAAAAAATTAATGTTGCTCATACCACGGGCCTCTTCTGTGGTATATGTCTGGGAACCCGTAATGATATAACCCATAGTTTCTTTGTGGATGACATCCTTACCTTTGGGATGGTTTCCAGACAACAATGGTTGACATTACACTATATTATCAAGAGATTTGGCGAGGCCTCGGGAATGATGGTTATTGAAGACAAATATTTAATCATGTACTCATATGGTGATTAGGAGGAGATAAACCGTATTGCAGATCTCTTTAATTTTCACTCCCAACCCTCATGTGAAGGCTTTACCTACTTTGGCTTCTGTCTCAAGCCAAATAATTATAGGCTTGATGACTGGAAATGGCTTATGGCCAAATTTCACCATAAACTCTATCGTTGGTCCCATCAATGGCTTTCTCTCGGTGAAAGATACATTCTGGCACAAGCAGTACTCCAACAGATCTCGGTGTGTTGGTCACATCTATATATTCTTCCCTCTACAATTATTTCTAAGATCAAAAGCTTCATGGCACATTTCATTTGAGCGGGTTTAGATGTGAGAAATAAATACCACCTTATCAAATGGGAGAAGATCAATGTTCCAAAGAATTCGGTGGATGGGGATATTGGATATTAAGATTTTTGGATGGGTACTCATTATCAAATTGATATGGCACACACTATTCCGAGAGGGTATCTGGCAGGATATAATATTGGCCAAATATCTACAAAATAAGAAAGTTGATGACTAGATTAGAGAAAACAATGTAAACTTTGAAACGGGAACTTATACTGTTACCCGTTTCGTAGAGATAGCAAAAAAGTGACCTGATTTTGAAAAGGGGTGATGCAGAACGAACATGTTTTTTTTAGAGCATAGTTTTTGGAAGGAATGTCATGGGAAGGATAGTTTTATGTACATTACGTTTTAGAATGGTAGTGATTTTCATGTTGATTTTAAAAAGTGAGTATTCTGCATCACCCCCTTTTTTT
>APFE030800401.1:67333-87531 GCA_000404065.3 Pinus taeda
TAAATACAGAAATCAAATGACCAGACAGTCTTATTATGATTGAGAGCACTCATTATCAAGTTGAGTATGAAAAAGGCTAAATACAGAAATCAATGAGGAGGCAATCTACCTCATAATAAGTTTTATTAAATGTGAAAAAGCCATTGATAATTTTATTCATTGAGGGGACACTTGAGAAATTGAGAGCACTCATTATCAAGTTGCATATGAAAAATGCTAAATACATAAATCAAATGACTAGACAATCTTATTATGATTGAGAGCACTCATTTCAAGTTGCGTATGAAAAAGGCTAAATACAGAAATCAATGAGGAGGCAATCTACCTCATAATAAGTTTTATTAAATGTGAAAAAGCCACTAATAATTTTATTGATTGAGGGGACACTTGAGAAATTGAGAGCACTCATTATCAAGTTGCTTATGAAAAATGCTAAATACAGAAATCAAATGACCAGACAATCTTATTATGATTGAGAGCACTCATTATCAAGTTGCGTATGAAAAAGGCTAAATACATAAATCAATGAGGAGGCAATCTACCTCATAATAAGTTTTATTAAATGTGAAAAAGCCACTAATAATTTTATTCATTGAGGGGACACTTGAGAAATTGAGAGCACTCATTATCAAGTTGCATATGAAAAAGGCTAAATGCAGAAATCAAATGACCAAACAGCCTTATTATGATTGAGAGCACTCATTATCAAGTTGCATATGAAAAAGGCTAAATACAGAAATCAAATGACCAGACAGTCTTATCTCATAATAATATCAAGTTGCATATGAAAAAGGCTAAATACAGAAATCAAATGATGAGACATTCTTATCTCATAATAATTTTTTGAGAGCACTCATTATTAAGTAGAGTAGGAAAAAACCTATCATTTAATCATTTATATATAGAACTGTACATCAAGATAGCCAGGGCATGAAGCCCAGCTATGGCAGCCCATCATCGTGAACAAAATTTTCCTGTAAACCAGAAACACCCTCAAAATCGAGGACGTATTGAGCAGTTATTCTGAGGAGAAAATTAGGATAATTCAACTTGATAGCTTGATCATTAAGATTATACCTAGTTTTCTTTACATGAATTCTACAGAAAAAGATGATGGTGAGATTTTTCCAAAGGATGCCTTCGATCTCAACAGTGAAGGCATCAAATTTGCAGCACTGTACAAAGCTCTAAACTCACTTATGGCTCCAATAAGTGGACCGTTATCTAAAGGAACATCATTCAACTTGATAGCTCGATCATTAAGATTATACCTAGTTTTCTTTACATGAATTCTACAGAAAAAGATGATGGTGCGATTTTTCCAAAGGATGCCTTCGATCTCAACATTGAAGGCATCAAATTTGCAGCACTGTACAAATCTCTAAACTCACTTATGGCTCCAATAAGTGGACCATTATCTAAAGGAACACCATTCAACTTGATAGCTTGATCATTAAGATTATACCTAGTTTTCTTTACATGAATTCTACAGAAAAAGATGATGGTGAGATTTTTCCAAAGGATGCCTTCGATCTCAACAGTGAAGGCATCAAATTTGCAGCACTGTACAAAGCTCTAAACTCACTTATGGCTCCAATAAGTGGACCGTTATCTAAAGAAACATCATTCAACTTGATAGCTCATGCTTCAACCATAATGCTTACAAAGCAATTTCTACCCATTGTATTCTGTAATAGCTAGTCAATGAACCCCAAGACAGGCTAGAAACAGAGACTACTTCAGATATTCCCACAATGAGTAAACTATTATATCATATACAAATATACATTATAACTTTCAAGTGAACAACTGAATCAGCGGGACCTAGGAATAAGTCATATTTGCTCATTTACAGGATCCACATCCTTAATTAAATTAAAATGAAAAGTCACTGATACAGTACGGTTTTATCGTTGGACCTCAAGAAGGGTTAGTTATTGAAATGCATTTTATGTATGAGAACATAATTCATTACTAAAAATATTTATTCTCTTATCTCTATAGCCATCAGTAACTGGTTTTGGAATCGACCAGAGAAAAAAGCATCATAGATTATATTGAGACAATATAAAAAACATCATAAGATACAAAAGGGTGGCATATGACAACCACTGTCCGAGACATCTCGAGGAAAGGCAAATGTCAGAGGTCCGAAAAGGCACCATGTACATAAAGACAAATACATCAGCATGGAAACAAAAAGGACTGTGTATACAGGATATCCATATTGCAAAACATATACATCAGGTTCAGGAAAATAACAAAAAGCACCAAAATTAATAACCAGGAGTAACAAATTCCAGAAACGAACAGGACTTCTCTTCCTCCATTACTTCGATAGACCAAAAGCCAGATTCATATAGCAAGCCCCTTCTTTTTGTTTATTTATTTTATGGTCGCATCAAATTAGATTTCCAAAAAGAATTCAGGATCGAATTATTCAGTTATGATGATAGAATCCAAATTTAGCAACAATCGTATTAAATTCAAGGGACTATCAAAATGCAGGGAAGCTATATATGCAACAACAGATAACTAATTTGTTCATAGATATAAATGCAGGGAAGCTATACATGCTCATAGTTAAATAACTGCAATGGTAGACTTAAACTGCCCCATACATATGGCCATTAAAGAATTTGTTATTTTCAGCGCAACCAAAATAACCCCAAATTTGCTTAAACTGTAAGTATACTCAAATTAGTCAATTGAGAGTAGCGACAGAGGGTTTCGAGGCTTCATTTCAAATACAAAGAGTGAAGTTCTTGACAAAAGCTTTCATGGACGAGGTGAAGACAAGTTATGCAAGTCAATTGAGAGCAGTGACAGAGGGTTTCGAGGGTTTGTTTGGGGTCATTGCTACGATGTTCCATTTTCCCTTTGTCTTTCTGCTCAGGGCCGGTTGTGGGGCGAAGCCCTCCGCTGAGGATGGCACGGGACGGCCGAGGATAGCACGGGACGGCCTAGGATAACAACGAAAATAGCAAAAATAATAGCGAGGGCACGGGATGGCCGAGGATAGCATGGGACGGCCTAGGATAACAGCGAAAACAACAAAAATAACAACGAAAACAATGAAATTTCCAAAAAACCCTAAACCTTCAACAACAAACAACGTCAAAATATCCCAAAAACCCTAAACCCTTAAAAAAATCCTCAAAAAAGCCATAGAAAGTTTACAAAATATCCAAATAGAGTTGCTTGTGTTGAAAAACACAGAGAATGCTAGTAGGATTAAAATCCTACCGGATATAGGCCATGGATGGTCGCCAACCTTCCCCACCTTCCCCGGAGCTCGCTAGACCTTCTCCACACCTGCAACGACCTTTTCCACACCTGCAACGAGAAGAAAAAGCCATTAGGGAACAGAAAACCACAAAAACACCACCACAAAACAGCAGATTAACAACAAATTTCGATTTTACCTCGAGCTCAGTAAAACAGTGACCGACTCCTCCCCAAACAACAAAATCGCCGAATAAGACCACCACCAGAGAAATGCTAAACAACCGACATTCCAGAACAACCAAGAAATCCAGGCGGAAAAGCACAAGAAAAGCAGAAGCGTTGTGCCAACCAGAAACCCTGAAACTCCAACAAACATTTGCACCAGCACCTGCATACCAGGCGAAGCGCGCAAGTCCAGAAACCCTGTCAACCGAACAAACGCTTCAAATAACACACGAATAAACGGCGAAGTGTGTAGGTTCTGGGGCTGTCCTGTGCCATCTTCGGTGGGGGGCTTCGCCCAACAATCGGCCCCGAGTAGAAAGACAAAGGGAAAATGGAACATCGCAGCAATGACCCCAAACAAACCTGTGAAATGGCGCGAACACAAAGTTTTTTGTGTTGATACGATAGCCAACACATGGAGCTCCACGGTGGACAGGTGTCGTACCAGCTCCATGTGCTTTCACGCGTGGTTTTCTGACATGGCGGGGAGGTCACACATGTAATGGCGACCCTCCCCTAGCAGTTATCGTGCATGGAATTCTTGGAATGGGTAAAACTACTTTAGCTGATGCTGTCTTTTCAACAATTTTCCAATAGAATTATACTTCCACAAATATTTGTAAATATTCCAAAATCAGACTCTGTGAGGATAAAGGGTCATCATCGTCTACTATCACAACCTTGCAAACAACCATTAGAGATGATCTAGTGGATGATGATGACCAGAGAGTAGCAGTTATCAGGGCCTTTGATGATGGACAGTGAAAAATTGGCAATATCTTAAAGAAAAAGTCTGTTTTCCTTTATATCGACAATGTTTTGAATGAGGAACGTCTTGACCAACTTTTTCCCTTACGGTCGACTTTGGACCAGCCAAAGAAACTGAGGTTACTCATAACTGCACGTGACAAAGGTATTGGTACTGTTTTAGGACACCACATGTCGTGTAAATTCCATGAGGTGCTGCCTCTTTCCCCTTCAGAAGCAAAGAAACTTCTAAAAAAGCATATGGATACACAAAAAATAGAGAATAGTGTAATGGATGACATACTAGAAAATGCTAAGGGAGTTCCGTTAATTTTGAAAGTAATAGGACAATTTTTTGGAGCAGAAGATGACAAGAAGGAAGCTTATCACATATTCAAAGAGGAGCGTTAAAACTGGAGTGGTCAAATATTCGATCGACTCGAACCCAAACGATCACTTTTCTTATGAACCCAAACGATTATTGATTCAACGTTTTTAATTAATTCGAAGAAGCCAAAGGGTGATACACCATTTGTTTTTAATTAATTTGAAGAACCCAAAGGGTGATGAATTTTTCACTTCTTGGGAGACTTTGACGTAGAAGCCTTCTCCGATTTCTCGGCAGTCTTCTTCGGGAGGAGAACCTGATGAATGTTTGGCAGAACTCCGCCACTGGCAATGGTCAATTTGCCCAAATGTTTCCCCAGTTCGTCGTCGTTTCTCACCACCAGCTGAATGTGGCGGGGTATGATTCTGGTCTTCTTGTTGTCACGAGCAGCGTTTCCGGCCAATTCCAACACTTCGGCGGCCAGATATTCAAGGACAACGGTAATGTAGACGACTGCGCCGCCTCCAACCCGCTTCGCATAACGCCCCTTCTTGAGATACCTGGCGATTCTCCCCACCGGAAACTGCAGTCTGGTCTTCGCAGTTCTGCTCACAGACTTCTTCCTGGAGCCTGCTCCTTTCCTCCCTCCCTTTCCACTGCCCTTTCCTGAACTCTCCATTTTCTCAATACCGCTCTTTTCTCCGGTTTAATTATACCAGATAGACGAAAACAAGATGACCTATCCATTATTGATTCAAGGTTATAAGCAACATGAGTCGAACGGTTTATGTTGATAGCAGATGGGGAGATTATGAGAATCGTTGGGTGGTGTGGCGATTCTTAGAATCGCCTTGCCACCAGTGGTGGTGGCGGGGCGGTTATGAGAATTGCCACACCACCCGGCAATTCTCAGAATCGCTGGCAGAACTCCGCCACTGGCGATGGTCAATTTTCCCAAAAGTTTCCCCAGTTCGTCGTCGTTTCTCACCACCAGCTGAATGTGGCGGGGTATGATTCTGGTATTCTTGTTGTCATGAGCAGCGCTTCCGGCCAATTCCAACACTTCGGCGCCCAGATATTCGAGGACAGCGGTAACGTAGACGGCTGTGCCGCCTCCAACTCGCTTCGCATAACGCCCCTTCTTGAGATACCTGGCGATTCTCCCCACCAGAAACTGCAGTCTGGCCTTCGCAGTTCTGCTCACAGACTTCTTCCTGGAGCCTGCTCCTTTCATCCCTCCCTTTCCACTGCCCTTTCCTGAACTCTCCATTTTCTCAATACCGCTCTTTTCTCCGGTTTAATTATACCAGATAGACGAAAACAAGGCGACCTATCCATTATTGATTCAAGGTTATAAGCAACATGAGTCGAACGGTTTATGTTGATAGCAGATGGGGTGATTATGAGAATCGCTGGCAGAACTCCGCCACTGGCGTTGGCCAATTTGCCCAAAAGTTTCCCCAGTTCATCGTCGTTTCTCACCGCCAGCTGAATGTGGCGGGGGATGATTTTGGTCTTCTTGTTGTCATGAGCAACGTTTCTGGCCAATTCCAACACTTCGGCGGCCAGATATTCGAGGACAGTGGTAACGTAGCCGACTGTGCCGCCTCCAACTCGCTTCGCATAGTGCCCCTTCTTGAGATACCTGGCGATTCTCCCTATTGGAAACTGCAGTCCGGCCTTCGTAGTTCTGCTCACAGACTTCTTCCTGGAGCCTGCTCCTTTCCTCCCTCCCTTTCCACTGCCCTTTCCTGAACTCTCCATTTTCTCAATACCGCTCTTTTCTCCGGTTTAATTATACCAGATAGACGAAAACAAGACGACCTATCCATTATTGATTCAAGGTTATAAGCAACATGAGTCGAACGGTTTATGTTGATAGCAGATGGGGCGATTCTGAGAATCGCCGGGTGGTGTGGTGATTCTCAGAATCGCCACTGGTGGCGGGGTGATTTTGAGAATCGCCACACCACTCGGCGATTCTCAGATCGCCCACACTGGTGGCGGGCGATTATGAAATCACCACACCACCCGACGATTCTCAGAATCGCCCCATCTGCTACGAATCGCCCCAAACAGTGCTCACTGGGCATCCAATACGATATTAAGCGGAGAAATCCTAGCCATGTGGTGATGGCACTGCTGGGTCGCCTTGGGTGTTATTTGGGTGTTATTGTCAGAAGGAACAGACTCGACGACATCTTTTGCATCCCATGTGTTCTTGTTCTTCAAATTCAGAAAGCGATTGTTTGGAGGACCTATCGAAACATAAATAACAAGGTTGTCTGTGATGTCTCGACATTCGGAAACAATGCGCTGCTGGGCATCGACAGATAAGGGCGTAGCTGAAGAATATCATTCTGGCATTCTAGACTCGATCCACTTCAATTTGTATTGTCGCTTGGGTACATTCAAAGGATAAGAAAATGTGTAACCATTTATCTCATCAACCTGTAAACCATATTCTAGCTCTTCAAATATTTTATTTGTATCAAGAGCTCTCCCAAACTCAGCAGCAAATAAAAATGATATAGACATAATCAAAACAAATAAAATCATTTTTCACATAAATGCCTTATTGAGATCAGTTTTTCCAAAGTCCAGGCAATCTATCCCGTAGTCAGGCATGGTAATCAGAAAAAAATGCATCAAATATATCTCCTATCCGAGTTGCAAGGAAGATTCTTAAAAAGCAGAAAAACATTATGCCATGCCTTGTTCCAGGTGGAAAGTGTGTGGGCATTTCTTTGTTTGTTCCATATCGCTCAAAGCCCAAGTGATGCAATTCCTAGCACATGTTGCATTTTGAAATAGGTGACATATCTCATCTCATCCTAACATGTTGGTGTTATGATTATATAGTTTTTTTCCATCCTACGCAGCTGGAACCAAATCATAAGTATTTTCCCTTAACATTTGCAAAACACTATATATCACTATGCAATCCCTGGTAAAACTATATATTTATGGTTTCTCGATCCTTCAAATGAACAAATCTTAGTTTATGGTTCTTTTCGATTGTGATTATGTTTTTGGCAAAGTGAAATAAATACGACTCATGTAAACTCCGGGTATTAATGAAAATATGATTATATAAGTTGAGCATATTATTATTGAGTTATGTGAAGTGGCAATACACTAATTTTCAAATTGTACAATTGCACATTGATTGGCGCATTTTTCATTTGATTTCATGGCGTACATTTTGCTAACAATGTTGACAAAATCCAATCCATTTAATGTTGACAAAATACCATCTATTTAATGAAGTAAAAAATTACAATAATTTTTTTTTTCTTTTTTTTGGAAATGAAGTTCTAAAATATCTTTAATCCAACTCTTTTACAGGTCATTGACAACAAACAAGCAGTTCACATCACAGGGCTCAACCAACATATTGTTGAGCATAGATGCTATTTTAGATTTGTTTTTCAACCTCTTCAATTTCTTGCAATGATAATATGAATGTGTTGTGCCTTATTTTCATAAAAAGTTCACATCACAGGGCTAATGTAATTTGCCTTTTTATTTTATTTTATTTTTATCTATTGTAACAACTTAAATATCTATCTCTTTTTGTGTCTTCATATAATTATGTGTATCTCTATGTAAGAAAGAAACTATATAGGTACAAATAGAAAGTAAATAGTATATCTATCTTAAGAAACTAAATAGCATATCTATTTTAAGAGGAACATGGTTATTCACAAATGAATGTACTATCTATTTGCGATGAACTTGATGATATATATTGTATTATCAAGATTCATTGTCTCGATTTTTGTTTGTAGTTAGTCACTTGATGATATATATTGTATTATCGAGATTCATTGTCTCGATTTTTGTACGTAGTTAGTCTGTTTTATCCATGTCTCGATTTTTATACTTAGTTGGCCCGTTCTATCCATGTTTATTTAGTGTTTATATATGATATTGTTAAATTTATTTATTTAATTACAATAGTTTTTTCTTTTCTAACATATTTATATTGGTACACGCATATGTATGACTTTTTTGGGACATTAATCAAGAATTTCCATTGCAAATTTGTAAAAGAGTGATCTCAAATATAGTTTTTACTTCTCTATCCTAAAAAGAGCTTTTTGTCTTGAATAAAGCTTGAATGATCTTGGATCCAGTTTCAAGTGCAGATCAAGAAAATGTTACAGAGTATACCTAAGTAAGTAGCAAAGCAAATTCAAAGGTAGATGTTCCTTTCCGTTCTTGTCACGGATTTCCATCCACCACTGTTGTGGCTCTTGTTATAAACTCGAAGGTCCAAACTTAGTTTGCTCATTTTGGTTGTGTTTCCCATTGTGGTATTAGCATCCATGTGCTCCTCATGAGTCACCTGCAACAAAATAAGAAAAACACAAAACACCATGTAACTATATTTAAAACGCCATCAAAGTTATTATAGTGGTTCATAAGATGACAATGACAGTGACCTTCCTTTAAAGGTTTGGAAATAAATTAAAATAGATTATTATTATGGCCTTAGATACTCTAATCAAAGTAAATCAAGTGGTCGTAGGTAGCTCATCGTATTCTCCCTACATATGGGGTATGATTTCACTCATGATGCATTATTAGGATTGTGATAGACACTAGAGTTATCTTCTGGGAACTTGCTTGTTTTTTCCAATTATTTCATTCTTGAGAGAAAATCCTCTGGTATCTAGGTTTAGGATTTATTGATAGCAAATGAAGTTATGCTACCTTCATTTCTCGGGAACACATTTATGAGGGAGTAACAAGGTTCTTGAGGTGTAACTGAGTTGCTTTAGAACAAATGAAACTTGCTTCTGGGATTCCTTGTGAACTTTTTGTGAACATATTTTATGGAGAGGGTGATCAGTTTAGTGAGGGTCATTAGAGGAGATTCAATGTAATCTGACTCCAGTTCCTCTTTTTGGCGAAATCCTGGCCTCCTATGAATTTGTCATGCTCAAAATTAAAATAAGGATAATCAGGAAAATGTGCTTGATGTGATATGATAAATTTTTCCATCTATGTTTAGGTGAAATAACCATGGCATGTAATGGTTGAAAACATGTTGAATTTATACTTAGGAAAGAAAAATGATATTCTACCAAAAACATTAATGTGTTGTTTTCCTCATAAACAACTTTGTTTGGCACATAAAAATTTGGTTTTACTAGCATTTTTCAAAAAGTTTGAAAATTGACCCTAAAAAAAAATCATCGTTCCAGTATCATCACTTTTTTGTTTTGAAGCTATATTTTGCACGAAAATTTCGTAGTAAATTTCGTAGTCACTGCCATTTTTAAAACATGTTCAAAATTGACCCCTAAAAAATAAATCATCGTTCCAGTATACACACTTTTCATTTTTAGCACTGTTTTTGATGTTTTTTCAGGGTTTTATGGCCAGAGTTCCCGTTTTGAGTTTATATTTCCCGTTTCAAAGTTTACATTGTTAGAAGGGCACATTGGGATAAAATATGGTTCTTATATATGGACTAGCTTCTATAAGGTAAAAGACTAGTTTCTCAAACACATTACATGGTCATTTGGCAAAAGAAACCACATCATTATTGGTATTGATAATATACAAGGTGTTGATGGCAGCAACCCCCTCACAGAGGATACCATGGTTAGATTACAATCTATAGGTTACTTCTTCGCGGAATAGGTCATACTATGATCAAAAGGCAAGTTTCCTATTCTGAGAAATGCTGAAGATATTGGTCTCGTCAGTCACTATGCAGAAGAATGGAAGAGCTACATACATGTATTAAAAAGGGTGGGCCTTTGTAGAACTGAGGAGGGAGATTACATCACATGGGAAGGGAAGTTACAGTGTAACTCGGTGGATGTAGTGGACTCCTACAAGTAAATTATGTGCACACTTTTCTCTTTTATTCATCATGTTTGGTCCTATAAGATCTGGAAACTGAATGTTCCAATTAAGATTATTCTTTACACTTGGTTGGTTTGGCACAACAAAAATTTGACCTGGGAAAATCTCCAAAAGAGAGGTATACATGGGCCTGGATCTGCCCACTATGCAGGGACTCGATGTAGACAAATGTAAATGTTTTCTTGGAGTGTCCCATGGCATTATAGGTTTGGAGAAACATACTACTTCAACTCAACATCCCTTTTATAAGTTTCCAGTCCATAGAACAATGCCTAGTTTGGTGGATCGAGCGTGGGGGTAAATATTAGGCCACCCAATTATTCATTTTTTGGGAAATCTAGCATGCCAATAATGGTTATATATTTGAGGAATTCATGATTTGATATTCACATAATCCCCTATTCATCAACATGAAGCACCTTACTTCTGCGTCCCATTCCCTCAATTCCAGGATATGATTCATGGCCACAACCGTGGTCACTTTCAATGTCGGGAGGTGGATGGATACTCAAAGTGACAACATACAGAGGGCTAAGGATCCATTGATTCGACTCATCCCCCTTGACATTCTTTATCTTGCAAGTTATTTTGATGGAGCGGATCAGAGAGGTATCTACGGTTGTGGCATATGGCTCAAGATGGATCACAGGTCACAATATAAGATAGCATGGAATGGAGGTACAGGTACAAACACGCGGGCAAAGATATTAGTGCTTTGGGGACTTGTATGGTTCTCTAGGAGATTTTCTATAGATACTATTCATGTATATGGAGACTCCAAGTCCCTCATTGAAGGGGTTTCGGCCAACACAAATTTCCCCCCTCCAAACCTTAGTGGTTGGATATTCGACATCAATTTCTTCAAGCAACCCTTTCATAAAATTACCTTTCAAAACATCTTTAGGGAGTTTAATTCTGTAGTTGATTCACTGTCTAAAAAGAGCCTCATAGATGATAATGGCTATATGCACTTCGTATATCTGAAGGAAAACACAATCAGGGATGAAGGCTCAATATTACTTCCTTAGCATTAGAATCTAGTTTTTGTGTTTTTGATGTTTTTGCTGAACACACTTACTAATGTTTTATTGATAAGCTATTTAAAAATGGGTAGCATATGTGAGCATAGCCTTGAATCTATTTTCTTGAACATAAGTTTTATGTAGAAAGGCTTAGACTTACTCTCTAATTTGGTATGATGGATCTCAATTTGAAGTGATTACATATGTAAATTTAGCATGTTTATCAGGAAAATGTACTGGTACATTATATAAACCAGTATTTTTTTCATCTGAAAAAAGAAAAAGAAGTTTGTAGTGTACTTGACCACCTCTATACACTATTGGGATGGTGGGTACCTTCAAAATTTCCTTCCATTGACCCAAATTTTTTATTTGATATCTTTTTGTCCTAATATCCTTATTAAATTTCATCTTTTAATACTATATTCTTCTTTACCCGGCTCTTAATGAATCAATACATACAATATGACAAGTGAAATTATGTAAATATATAATTATAACATTCACAATTACATATAGAAATTATTTATTTAACATAATAACATTTAAATACATAAAATTTTCATCATTAACTCAACATATACTTAATAAATCATAGCATTTATCTTTATGAAAATAAGATGTCCAACATTCCACCCAACTATATACTTTGTTACACTTAATCTTTCTACAATAAGACATCCCAAGCCAGGGATTTGAGTCCACAAGGGTGAATTCGCTCTATGGATGGCTCTATTTTTGATAGACACTTCGCTCCTTATGTGTCGAGATTTTAAGTGGACGAAAATCCATCCATTGACCAGAAAGTGAAATACGGGGAGGCCTTACATCCTCCATCCACTCGGCCAAGATTTTCCAAGAAAGGCTCTTGTCCATGAAACGTTCAATCAAACCAAGTTCCAACAACTCCACCAGCTCATCGAGAGAAATGTGAAAACTTCCCTTCACGGGGCTTCAAACACTTCGTTCTTCTGCGCCTGCTTTCGTGGTTTTCCTTATTTCCCTTCTCATCCAGCAAGTCTTCCTCCAGGGTTCCTTCGCAGGGGTCGACGGTTGTAGCGGAAAACCCTCTGAACATAGCCCTTTGTATAGCTGGGGAGTAGAGACAACCCTCGACCTTGAATCATTCAATTTTCCAGGAAGCATCTCTTCAGACGGAACCCTAAAAACCCCAGACAAACCTGAGGATCCAGAGAGAGTACCGAGACCATGTGCTGAACTGTTGGATCCAAAAATGGGCTCTCCCACGTCATCAGTTTTGGACTTACCAAAACTTGGAGGCCTACTTCTGGCGTCGAAAAGCTGCGACGTTCCTAGCGTTGACACCGCATTAATTCCCGAAACTCTTCGTCCAAATGGAAGATACTTTTGTCAAACCAAAACCCTTCGGAGTCAGAATGACTAAAATCCTCCATCCTGACCAACAAACACCGAGTTAGCCAACCCTCGTCATTTTGTGCATGAAAATCACCCACTCAAACCAAATTACTCCAGTTTTATGTTTTGGTTGTAACTCTTGCATAACCAATGATGCCAAACACATGATTGTAAGCTCACGTGTTCTGTGAGGTTGGACATGCCGTTTTTATCAGCACAACAGGCGGCCACAGTAGGCTGTCAAATCAGGTATGGGTTCATGTATGTGACAGGGTCGCCATAGGGGCATTAAATTCATTATGGCAGACTGGTTGTTTGTTTCCCATACACCATAGTTAAATCTATCGAGCATACACATCATTGTCAGTTCATGTGTTCTGTGAGGTCGAGCACGCCATTTGTGTTCTATGAGGCCGAGCATGCCGTTTTTGTCAGTACCATAACGTCTATTGTTCCATCCCGAACGCATGATTTTACTACAGAAATAAGGGAATTATGTGTTTGGTGCGCCTCACCATACCGTTCCCGATGACCACAACAAGCCAATTCATACAATTTTCATGACAGCAATGGAGCCAACTCACATTCCCATTTGTATAAAGCCTGAGTGGTGCTCCTGAAATTCAGAATTCTATTCAGTGAATGGATGTGTTTTATTATGAGTTTTCCCATGAACAGGGTTTAAAGATAACTGTCTTTTGTCTATAGCTCAAATGTTAAAAATTGATTGATTTTGGAGATTGTTCAAACCAGTAAGTGACAGAGTGGTATGAGAATCATGCATTACAGATCATGACCCCAAAGATTACAATATGCAATATGCGAGAAGATCGAAATGGGTAGGATTGAAAATATTCTAAATAAACGATTGTGGAGGAAATCTCTCACTGAAATTTGGCTGGTTTCTCATTGTGATTGCATATGGTTTGTTTTCACAAAGTCTCTTTTTTTTTTTTTTTTTTTTTTTTCTCAGCTTTTATAAATGAGGCTTTATATATAATATATAAAATTCTGATTCTTATTAGCCCAACCTGGTGATGGAAATTCAGATCAGAATATGAATCACAGTGGACAGGAGTGACTTTTTATGAACACAACATGTTGATGTGTTTTTTTCTTTTTCTTTTATAGGAAACCCAAAGATGCTTTTCCATAATGTGGATGCCAACCCTACATTCTCACATTTGATTGATCTATTCTAATAAATCTTTCAAGTAGCTTAGTATTGTTTCATTTACAAGGATTACAACCAATTAAATTTGTTGTCACAAATTAGTATGCCTCACCCAAAATGATTATTTCTGTCCTCATAGATGAGCAGTCTTTACCAAGAAGACTCCAACACAAAACTGACCTAAGCATTTCTCTAACTTGTTAGGCTAATCATGTTGATGTTTTGTACTTTGTTTATGGTTCTATACAAGCAATCTGTTAGGCTAATCATGTTGATGTTTTGCACTGTGTTTATGGTTCATGGTTCTTTATAAGCAACCCGTTGGTCTAATCATGTTGATGATTTGTACTTTGTTTATGATTCATGGTTCTTTATTGGCAACATGTTAGGCTAATCATGTTGATGTTTTGCACTTTGTTTATGGTCATGGTTCTTTATGATGTTTTGCACTTTGTTTATGGTTCTTTATAGGCAATTTAAAATGTCACATTGTACCCATATACTTTTGGGAGAACTCTGTAGTCAGTAAAAGATGCGGAGTAATCAATTTGAGGATCCTACTTATTCAATTAGATTGAAATATAAGCATATTTATTGATAATTATTGTGTGAGAAAAACATATATGGAAGGAGATGGGGAATATAAAACTCAAAGCCATGTTTTATTTTGAAGTGCCTCAATTTCCTGTAACCTTTATGGGCATTGGGCTTCATTGGGTTTGAATACATTTTTAAGCTTATTTATCTCATAATCGTGTTTAGTGAATCATGAATGATTTTATACCATATCTGCAAATGTCACTGATGGTAACATAGACTATTTAGATTCGAAACTTGTTAACTAATATTTCGAGATTGTTATTGTACAATATGTAATTAGTTTCATATTCCATTTTTACAGTTAATAAGTTACCGAGACACAATTGTCTCATACCTGCATTGCACATGTATAAATAAGTGAATTTATCATTAATACGATGCTCTTTCATTTTGCTTTTTCATTGTGGAGTTTATTCGGGCTTGTCCAATGGTATCAAAGCCCTGATTAAGTTGTTTATAAACTCCATGCCTACTGAGTTTGTTTTTAAGGAGGGGGGGTTTGTTTCAAGTTTATGGAGAGAAGAATGTACAAGTTTCATAAAATGCATCTTGAGGAGCGCATTGCTTGCAAAGGCACGAGATAAAGACTGTGAGAGTTCTCGAAACAAAGTTAAAAGCAATCAAGGTAAAAGTGATTACCCACCAGTAACTCTTATTGTTGGCATAGTCGATAGTGAATATTAAATATTAATGAAGCTTTGAAGCTTTTTTTTGGAAGTGAATTATTGGCGAAGCTGTGAAGCATTAGTTTTTGGAAGTGAATTATTAACTATTTTTAGTGGAATATTTTTTTCTTCTTCCATATTTGGTGTTTGAATTTAATCCACATATTACTGGAAAGTAGAGAATGCTTCAAGGTTCATGAAAGCGAAAGTAAACAAAGATTTACAGAATTGTTTGACAAGGATTTGTAAAAATTTAATGAATATGGAGACATTTTTAGACTAGCAATTGCACCAGATGTTGCAAAGGAAGTGCTGCAAGGCATAAATTCGAGAATAATCTTGACAAAAGATCACTGAATATAAAAATTAATAAACAAAATGTCATTCAAATCTAGAAAATAAAGAGAAATCACTTACATAATGCTAAATTTATAGCTTCTATAACCTTACCTTTCCAGCATAGATTGCCTCTCAATCTTCAAAGATGCTATTTCAAGTTCAAATAGGAAATATTTGATAAAAAAGATGCTCTTTTTCAATATTGAATTATACCACTTTCTCCTAAGGTGATTGAATTTTCCTTTGCTTGTCCTTCTTAAAATATTTTGGGAATTTGGATTGGTTTGTCACATAGGAGGTTTAGTCAAAGCTTTTTCCCAATGCTGCTAAGACATATGAAGCTACTTTGGAATTTTATTATATGTTGGTTCTAATTCTTGGCAACGCCGACACTAGGGTGGGTATATCTACCAAAAACAAAAATGTGTCAAACAAAGAAATATAGATTGACTTACGTAAAGCCATATGAAAGTCCCTTATGATTTTTAAGGATGCCAAACCTGGATTACCAATATGAATAACACAAGCAACTTCAATTGCAATACAATAAAAAGCTAGAAGTTTTAGTGACAAATCATCAAAAGTATCCTAAACTCAATTACAATAAAACAAAGAACTAAAACTTTTGAACGTTATGGATGAAAAATCAATGAAGAGTTTCAAACTCAGTTAATTGATTGGGATTGGATGTGCTATAATCCCATGGTGATATAAGAGAAAAGTGACCATTGCACCAAAAACCAAGGAGGTGGCGTAGAGAAGAGCAATACCAGAAGGATCCAAATTTCCATTCCACCCAAAAATCCACATATCAGTGTCGCAACAACAAATGATAATATGTTTTGTGGGTCAGTTAGTATGGGGAGCGATGATACATAATAGCAAACATTGTAGGGGAACGGTATGTCTACCCTGTTGGAAGTACAAGCAGCGCAACAACGTCCCAACTGAGTATCCGAAAAGCCAAGCAACAAAGAAATAGTTTCCTCATATTTAAATATTATAAACAAAGGTTATAAGTCACTCAATATCATGAATTATAAATCACAATAATTTACTCATTGGTATATTGAAAATTACCTTAAAGTGTTTTTATTTTATACTATAAATTTTTTACACATATTAATAAATAATTTTAAAATTAAAATTTATTATAACTTATATAATTTGAATTATTATATGTTTTTATATTTTATATCTATATTAGTCTAGAGCTTTATTTGACATTCATTAATAATTTTAAATCAAATTCAATAATTAATTAATTATATATAAAAAATAATTTCCATATCATAAAATATATAGTCAAATATTATTTTTCATTTGTAATGTTAACTTTTGATTTATATACTTTGTTTGGAAAATGTCCATTGGCAATGACTTTATTTGCATTTAGTTAGAGGAATTCAAAGATATTTAGACCTCATTTGTAATATTAATTTTTGATTTATATACTTTGTTCCGAAAATGTCCATAGGCCTTGACTTTATTTGCATTTAGTCAATTTGTTTTTGTTTTTTATTTATTTATTTAATCTTTTAATCTTTTTCATCAATTTTTTTTTTTTTTTACTTACATTTTAATAGTTAATATTGAGCCATATGTCATCATTCAAGAAAAATATGTGTTTTCCATAAAATCATGATAATTTTCACAACAATTCTCAGAAGAGAAGGACAAGGTCGATCAAACACACAAAATCGTTTCATAATCATGTCATTTAATATAAGAGACGAGGCCACCAACAATCACAACGAGCACAATAATCATAATCGTTTCATAATCATGTCAAGTTAATAATGTGAGTGTTAAATAGTGCAATACTTATCTTGGACAATAAGTAATCAAAATGCCTAATTTATTTTATTTGTTTATATCAAAATCACTAATTTTAAGTCATTCATTAAATTGATAGTTTGAAAACTTAATAACTTTCATACAAATTTTAAAATGATTACTATTTAATTAAAAATACAAATAAATACCATTAAATTTAACCCCCTAACTGCAACTAATAGAAATAAACTTTCCGTAATTTATGGTGATACCACAGCTCATTGGACAATGATCGATGGACTGTAATGGAAACTAGTGTTCTTTCATCAAAAGCTTGCACCAAATTACATCCCATGACACAAGTGTGGGGCCTGGTAAGCATTTCATGAACATAAGGTCCAAAACATTTCCTGGTTTATGATATGATATTAATGGACCATTAAGGTTCGCTATTAAAATCATGGTATGTTTGGGAATTATTAGGGTATCTGGAGCTTTAAATGCAAGCATCTAGATATGGGGTTTGTAACTATATTGTTATTTGCGTTTCTCCCTCTCGACTTAGCTATTGATAGCAGTACTACCAATGCCATACCTATGGAGGAATCATCTTCTTCTTTATCTATTGTAGCTGAGGCTTCCGGTCTGCTAAGGATATTCAAAGACGGGACGGTTGAACACTTGGTCGACGAGGTTACTGTTCCCCCTTCTCCACATCTCGGTAAGGAATCCAAGGGAGGAGTGGCATCCAAGGACGTGGTCATCGATCCTGAAACAGGTGTCTTTGTTCGGATCATCCTTCCTTTGTTCGATACGTGGTCATCGATCCTGAAGCAGGCATCTTCATTTGGCTCTTCCTTCCTCCGTTCGAGACGTGGTCATCGATCCTGAAACATGCATCTTCCTTTGGCTCTTCCTTCCTCTGTTCAAAGTAACTGATGGAAAACAAAAAGTTTCTGTACTTGTGTACATTCACGGAGGGGCTTTCTGTATCGAATCGACTGTCTCACCGCTTTATCACAACTATGTCAGTGAAGTCGCTACACATGCCAAGGTGATATGACTATGGGTGGAGTACAGGAAAGCGCCCGAGCATCACCTCCCTGCTGCTTATGATGATTGTTTTGGCGTTCTTGAATGGATTGACTGTCAAGCGATAGTGCTGGATGGGGTGTCCGTGGATCCGTGGCTCACTTCACACACATATTTTAGGAAGGTGTTCGTGGCAGGTGACAGTGTCGGAGGCAACATCTTGCATCATTTGGGGATCCTTGTGAGTGGAAGGAAATGGGATGGCTTGTGTTTCTAAGGGGCCATTCTGGTTCAGCCCGGCTTTCAGAATGGTAGTCGCAAAGCATCTAGTTTAGAAAAGAAGTCCGCGAACTATTACAGGTAACCAATGCATACCGCTCCACAACTAATTTGTAACTATTTTGATCGAATGATTGAAATTTGCACAATCGTCTAACATGTGATTGTATGGCGGACAAGGATGACAAGTGGGCAAGGAGGGGAGTTGATTTCAGAGGGAATGCCTTACAGCGTAAATATGAGACCACGAGTAAGGTGAATAAATTTCCTATATTTTATATTACTTCAAGAAACAAAATCTTTGTGTGGAAGTAGGCAGAACCAGAAAGGTTCTAGTGAACAAAGAAAGAAGCAGAGAATCAGAGAAGCGTGAAAGCTAATAGGAGAAAAAGTTGGTGAGTATCAAGCGAATGGAAACTATATCAAATTGTTATTAAAAAAATATTTCTCATTTCTTTTATCAATTATATTTAAGAAAAGGAAAATGGATAAAGAGAGGAGAAATGAGAAAGTGAAAGTAAAAGTGGCTAATTATGAAATTAATTAACTTGAAGTTAAAAGTGGTGGAAATATTCCAAGATTGTTTTGATTTGAAATAAGTTTTAAAATTTGAAGAGAAAAAGAAAAAGCGAAACAATGAGATTTGAATTTGAACTTATGTCTCAGTTGGATTATTTTTGGAGCCCACCATCAAATCACTAAGCCAATTTTTATTTGAAACAAAAGGAGAAAGGGATTTATATTTTCTTTTAGAGGACTATTTCACATATTTGAAAAGGATTTGTTTGAATTTATTTGGCTGTAAAACAATAATGAATTCAATAGTTTCCGTAGTTGAAGTGATCCTTAGTGGAAAGGATAATTATCAAGAGTGGTTTAGAAAGCTTATAAGTGCCCTTGTTTTTAACGATTTGTGGGAAGCTTGTCAAGGCAAAATAGATAAAGATGGAAAATAATGGCACCAGAACCGCCTGATAATGAGAAGCAATGTGTAATTTGGGAGACAAAGGACAACGAGGCATATGCATTAACAACTACATTAGTGACAAAAGAGTTAGTTCAATATATTGTTTCTTGTGATACTGCATTTGAAGAATTAAAGAAGTTGAAAGAACTGTATGATTCACACTCAGAACTCGAAATTATTCAGTTGTTGTTGAAGTTGTTCAATTTGGAGATGAAAGATAATGATCCATTGAAGAGTGCTTCTGAAATAAAAGTTATTTTTCATGATATAGAAGCCACTGGATTTGAAGTCGATTTACAACTTACATTTTTTATAAAAGTCCTTCACCCTGTCTATTCAAACTATTTGGAATCTCTCCAAGCTAGTGGGTAGTTAAAAGACATCACATTTGATAAACTTGTAAACAAAATAGATGAGAGAGAAAAGGACTTTGGGAAGAAAGAGGCTCCACCTAACCCTAATGTAGAAACTTTGTGCCTTGCACAAAAGGATCAGAAGTCTCATGCTGAAACTTCTAGAGGTGATAAAAGTAGTAGAGGTAGGGGTAGGATAAATT